>JAXASZ010000233.1:0-34735 GCA_038407095.1 Ceratocystis destructans
CCAAATTGCAGTGTTTTCCAATCATACCCATAAGAATAGCATAACGTGAGAACGTAGAGACCGTCTTGGCATCTAGAGACTTGTTTTTCTGCGCTTGAGCACCAGCCATGCACGATGCCGCAAGACGAGACAAAGGGGCAATATTTTGCAGAATATCGCTAATGATCCAGATACAGGCCATAGTGTTATCGAGAAGAGGCTTCTGAAGTTTAGAAACCGACTGGTTCAAGAGAGATCGCACCTCTTGAAGAAAGTGCGAGTGAATCCTAGACAGATTGGGGAGAACTCGACGGTAGATGGCAGTCACAGCACGGAAAACAAGAAGATCCTCGCGTGTTTGGATGGCAGATAGATGTGGCTTGAGGAGACGAACCTGCTCAAAAGTGAACAGCTTGGGATCTGCCTTCGCAAATATCATGAGCACAAGAAGGGCATCACGGCCAGCAGGGACAGTTGGATCGTCAGAGTCAAGGTTGTCAATAAGGCCAAACATGTTGGCTACAAGTTTTGTGCAAACAGTGAAAGGGCCTTCGGCCGGCTTGCTCTCTTTGGTATTGAGAATCGATTGAAGAACCTTGTCTAACACGCCAGCAACATTGCCAGACTTGACAATACGGATCATCAAACTTACATGGTCTGTCAACGAAGTTTGATACTCTGCAGAGTCTTCAACATTGTAGAAAGGTGCAAACCAGACCTCCTCCATCATTTGCTTTGCTAGATCGCGTACGCCTTCGTCAGGATCTTGAACTCGCAGCAACAGGCCGGCGGCGATTGGTCCACGGATGGCTTTGTTGTTGTTGCGGAGGTAAATATCACGTGCCAGTTTCATGGAGCGCTTCCGAACTCCCACGCCAGAGTCAGTGAAGCGCTCAATAACACGGGGTGTCATTTCATCCTCCAATATTGGCCGCATAGATATGCATTTGCCAATAAGGCCAACGGCAGAGTCTCGGACCTGAGGAGACGAATCACCCGCACACTTAAGAATTAGGTGAATAACAACCGAGTCTCCATCTAAAATAGCAGGATCTGTCTCGAGAATTTGATTGACACTCTTCAAACTCTTACTGCGAACTGTAGCTTGGTCACTTGCCATGGAGCCCAGTACAATGTTCAAAATTGTTGGGAAGGACTCACACAGAGGAGACCGCAGCAGAAGCGTGTAAAACGCCAGTTTAGCGTGAGCAGCAGTAACAGTCTTGAACGAGTATTCATTTGTCAACCAACGTTCGTCATCAATCATCATACGCAGACGGTACGCAAGAGTACCAAACTCAACGTTTCTTTCGACATCTATATCCGTAAAAGAGCGGTAGCCTGTACAAGTCATGAATGCCCAATCACACACTAGAAACGAAAGTGCACCCCTAAGATAAGGGTCATCCACCTGGCGGCCTTCTAAAAACTCCAGAGTAGTACGGTATGGGCCGGCCCAAGAGACCATATCCTCTACGCGACAATGTTGATCGAGTGACGAAAATGCAAGGTCTGCCAAAAATCGGGACAGGTCATCAGATTCAGTTCCTTCCATGGAGCAAGAGATCTTGCGGACTTGAGAGCGGAGACGCGAGATAGAAGCACCCATGGTTCCTAGAACATCTAAAGCCATGTTTTTCGCTGGTGCTGGTGCGCGGTCAGCTTCTGAAAGCTTTACCATACGGAACATTATCATACGAAGCAACAGCTCGGCTGCTGGCCAATCAGGGGAATCAAGACAAGTAGTAAAATCCTCGACAAACAAGTCCAACAAGTTTCGGTAGGGAGTATCGCCAGATTTGGTCGCACTAAGAGCCCGGCTAACGATAAAATTCACGACAAAGTTTGCGTTGTTTTTAGTAGCTTCGAAGAGCGTGTTCAGCGTGTTGTCCAGTTCTTTGATGGCAATATCAGGCTGAGCAGCACCATCTTCTTCAGTACGTATAGTGGCCATAACCTTTCGGAGGCCCGGAGTATGGGTTTCGTCTTTCTGCTCAGATGACTCTCCTTGTGCAACTTCGTCTTGGGCAACTTCTTGGGTGACTTCTTGTGTAAGAGCCTGGTTTTTGGAAGCTTTAATATCCTTCACCTTCCCGGAGCTCGACTGAATCAAACGCATGATTAGAGCAGAAACAGGCTGGATGTTGGCACCATCAACAAGCTTAAAGTGACGAGCACTTTGTTTCCCAACAGGAAGCTTCTCAAGTGACGTCAGAATGTCTGTTAGAATACCCTGGCGCTGCTCAGGCTTGAGTATGAAGATTTGGCAAAGCATATTCATGGCCACCAAACGAAGTCCGTCAAATCGCTGAACACCAATAGCTGAGTCCTTTTCGTAGTGAGCATTTTCTACAAAAATCAACTTCGATGCTGTAAACTCGAGGGTGTTGATGACAGTGTCCGAGAACTCAATGGAGCCAACGAGGGAAGCCAAAAGCTCGAAAAGTCTTTGTGTATTAGTGAAAATAGGCATCAAAGATTTCCGATTAGGCGAAATAAGTTTGAATAACGCCGATGAGGGTCCCGAGTTGCGCATCTCAACAATCGGAATAATAATCCCATCCATGATGCTCTTGAAGAGATCAATAGAGTTTTGTATGACGGTTTCAGAATATAGTTGTTTGTCCTCGCGACCTCCAGACATGATGCGTAAGCCTGTTCTCGCAGCACGGAGCGCATTTTCAATAGCAGCAACATTTAGGATCCATCCTTGAAAGTCGGCGTCAGTCCAGGACTCCTCCACTTTCATAGGCAGATCTGCCGCGCACTTGATTGATGTTTCAGACAGCTTCTGTAATTTAAGCAGAGCATCAATATCTGCATCTCCAAAGGACCCAAGAGTGATCATCTTGACCAAGAGTGTGTTGGCAGTTTGATGTGTTTGTGTGGTCAAAACAGGATCTTGATTATTATTGAGAATGGAAACGTTTTCAGAGCCAGATACTCCTGTGATAGCGGAGGACACAGCATTGAAAGTGTCATTTATGAAACGCTCAAACTCAGTAAGAGCAACATTTGCACGTTGGCGTTGATCAAGGGTATCGCGAGTGAGATCCTTGACGACCACATCATTTTTCCTCTTAGTAGAAAGATTGATGGGCGCATCAAAGGTATCTGCCATTTTCACATGCTCGCTTTTGTTGAAGTTTAGCGAAGGTTGTAGGTCGATGGCGAGGCCAATCTTGCCGCCATCGACATCCATCATGATGGCGTCCAAAGATTCTTGCGCGTCATGTAACATTTCGGGAGGGTTGCTGGTATTTAATGTGTCTTCACGTGGTTCTTGATCAATATGTTCTTGTTTCACAGCCACAGGACCGTCTTCTTCTGGAATATCAACGTGCTCACCAGCATCCACTTGCTGTTTGAACGGGATGGCAATCTCGAAATTGTCGCTTTTTCTAGTTGCTTGAGGTGTGGTAACTGATGCTATGCGGCGGCGAGACTGCTCTTGCGCCTCAGTAGCAGCTTCGTCGTGATCAAAGTGTGTACTAGTACTAGGTCGCTTAGGTGTGAATGGTGGTATTATGGCCCGGGAGGAAACTGGTGACTTTGGCGGGGGCGGTTGAGGCGCGCATGCGTTTGATGCCGATCTACCAGGTTGGCCGTTACTTTGAATTGTAACTTGTATCGAGCTTCTCTGGTCGTTGCCTTGGTAGTCAAACAAACTAGACACTTTGTCAAATATAGACCTAGATAGTGGTGAAAGCGTTTGCGACGGTAGTATGTCTGGGCCTGATGCACCCGGTACACGCGATACGGTTTTGAATTTACTATCGACTAGTTAGATCATGGTGCAGCACAAACTTCCAAGGCTCAAGACAGCTTACTATGTAGTCTTAATACTAGACTTCAAATCATGTAGCAAAACGTCGGCAACCTTTTTGACGTTCTTCTGTATTGCAGGATCGGCAGCTAAACCATCTTGGTTCAACTTATCAAACTCGTTGTGAATGAACAGTTCAGCAACACTTGAAGTAAGATGGCCAGATCCAGAAGCTGGCTCGGGTATCAAATCTACAAAAGCCCAATAGGTAAGGAACGAACGAGAATTAGCACACCTTCCTCATGTGAAAGTCAAAAATCGATTTGTGTGATGCCCAAAATTAGGGCTTAGCTTCTTTCTAATAGGAAGGAAGTGAAAGCTTCAAACCCAAGTTGTGCGCAATAGCAAAGGAAGGAGCATACCATAGGCAAACGGGACCACAGAGGTATGCGGAGAGTATGGCAGCGCTTCATGCAAAGTGAACGGCCGGTGCTGTATGATGGCTTCGGGTCGTTTAAATGGCGAGGCGCCATTAGAATTTGAGTCGGACATCTTGGGCAGTTATCCTTGGGTGTAATAGCTCCGGCGATTGAGAAGAATGAGTTCAGTCCATTAGTCGAAATGGCAAAAATGAGAGTTTAGATACAGGAGGATAACGGTATTTGCGCCAGTAGTGTCGAGGTTTTGTCGTCGAAATGCGAGGATGCCGAATAAATCACAGGGTATGAACGCGCTGCGAGTTCGATGCGTTGCTACTCGAGCTTAAATTGTGCTAAGGGGCCGCCGGCAAGCGCAATGCATGGTTGAACCACAAGTGACAGAGCGTGGAGCAACAGTTAATGATGCGTAATCTTGTTTACATATATCTGGATAATCAGACGCATGCGAAACTTTGAGGAACCTTTAGATTGAGTTATGATTATGGGCTTAGAGGGAAGGCTGAAATGCCGAAGGCTTAGCAGAAAGAAGAATGAAGTCGCAGTTGTTATTTATGGCCATAACACTGGTGCTGGTAAGGTTCTTGTACCTTCAAGTGATCGACGCTCGTTCCACCCATTCCTACGTCCCATTATGGACTTGGACCGTAAGAATAGGCTGCAGCCTCGCTTGCAGGGATTGTTCATTTGCAGCCCATATGATAAGCTTCTTATCTTAATTACCGATGTTTAGCCGGTATACTGACAAAGAGATTTTGGCTGGCGCAAAGAATTGTTTTTTTTTTTTCAGAGCTTGATGACCGTGATCGCTATTCAAACCTTAGATTTTGGCAACCCAGTATTTGGCACTCTTTCCAGTTTCTTTTTTAACAATGTCTACTATTGGCTCCCTCGTATTTTGCACTATGTGCGGTAGCCTTTTGCCTGCTTCAAAGGGTACGGCCAAGGGCATATTGCGCTGCGACTCCTGCCAAAGTGAGAACAAAGGTTTGTGGTTTTCTTTATGCATCGCACCATGTTACACCTTGTTTATTCAAGTATTCAAACTTACACCACATTTTCTCTATAGATATGGCTTCTCAAACCATCACTACCGAGACCAAGGCAACGGACTTCCCTTCGCTGCTGCGCCAAAAGCTCCAGTCCACCGTCAAGACTGTAGCAAGCCATGAAATCAGTACCATGGCTACTATCAGTGAGCGCTGTGCCAAGTGCGGTGCTGAAGAGGTGCGATACACTTCCGTTCAGCTGCGTAGTGCTGACGAAGGCAGTACGATTTTCTACTACTGCGATTGTGGTCACAAGTATGTCACCCGGACTCAACTCCTCATACCATTACGATACTTTAACGTATCCAAAGCAAATCATACAATCATGATGAACATATCGTTAGCTAACATATCCCACCTTTTCTGTGCTACAGCTGGGCTACAAACAACTAAACGCAAAAGCCATTGCGGTCTCTTGGTCAACCTTCAAATCGAGCCGATTTTTCACATCTCTTGTACTCCATAATGATACCCAACAAAAGGAAAGAATATACACAATTTTTAAAGCCCAATGAACCCCCCAAAACCAATTACATAGAAAGAAAATACCAAAAATCTGCAAATAGACCCCACATCATTGGTTTGCCGAATCATACGGAGACCTCGGGGATCAGAGCGTATTCAGTCTGGCCGCTTTTCTCATACTCGGCCATGTCTAGGGCCACAATCACGCTCTCCCGTACCACCTGCTCCTTGTCGGTCAAAAATTTCCTTAAAGTCTCCTCAACACCCTTTTCATCGCCAAGACCACCCAGGGCCTCTGCCGCCTCATGGCGGACCATACTAGCTTCCTCAACATTACTCAGGGCCTGAGTCAAAGCCGGAATAGAAGCAGGGTGCGACAATTGGCCAAAAACAAAGGCAATTTCATGCCGAAACAAGGCGGACTTATCAGCAAATCCAGTGGCAAGGGCTAGGACAGCAGGGACGGCAGTGGGAAGGTCAGGAGGCGAAGCGAGATCACGAAGAGCGAACATGGCGCGGTAGCGCTTAAAGAGAGGTAGCTCAGTGTTCATCAAGATTTTACCGAGTTCGGCGATATCGGGTGTCTTTTGGGTCTCGGGCATCGGTGGGGCAGGGTCGATAGACACAAAGTCACTACACAAATATACAAGTCAGCGTAAGTCCGGATGACATGTGTTTCCAAGAATCTCTAAACAAAAAAAAAATAAAACAACTTACCTCTGGCGCAACTTCTCCTGCTTGCGTTCTTCAGAGTTTTCCCATTCAACACGGTCCACGGCAATCTCGCAAGTCTCAGTAACGACAACATCTTCACCCACACGATCACGGAACTCGCGAAGAATGTCGAGGTTCTCGGCAAAACCAAGTGCGCCCAGAGCCTCAGCAGCTTCATGACGGCACATTGGGTCTTCATTCAGGTCGGATAGACAAGCGCGTAGAGCGGGTATGGCTTTTTTGTTGTGTGTCTGGCCCAGGCAGTAAGCCAACTCGTGCTTCAACAAAGCCGAAGGAGAAGACATAGCCTCCGAAATAGCGGCAATAGCAGCGGTAGCATCGGCATGATCATCAGCGGCGGCATGAACAGCAATGTGTTTAAGAGAGAAAAGAGAGCGAAAGCGGGAAGCCAGAGAAGACTCCTCAGAACACAGGATCTGGCGCAGAGAGGCAATCTGAGTCTGGGTCTTGGAAGGAGCGGTCATGATGAGTGACTGAAAACGTGCAAGTAAAACAATTTAATAGAGATTTAATAGAGGGGGGGATATGGAGCGCGCCAGCAAGCAATAGATGAAGGTTTCGTCACAGACTTCAGCGGGAAGGACTGAAGAGATCTAAATACAAAAATCGAACGATGAGTGGGGTATGCTGTTTCGCGGGGCTTGTTTGTTAGAAAGGTATGCAGCAAAACAAGAGTTTAATAGCCTTGGGGGGAAAAAAAGATCTGATAAAGTATAGTTGGGCCAATTCTGTGTATAAACACCATTATAGTCTATTTATTCACGGTTCACCCAGTTTTACATGCACCTGTGTTAGTCGGCTTCATCTTTTCTAGGAGGGGAAAAGATTTTTAAGAGGGGCTAAAAATTACACTAGTGCATGCCTTATCAGCATGGCGATAAGACAATCGATAAGAGCCAAAGCATCATGAAGTCATCGGTGACAAGGCTTGTGATCTTGCGATGGTTACAGTATGACTATATTCACGGGGGCTTGCATTTGTTGAAATGTAGAAAACTTGGACTAGCGTTTTTGTTCGATCACCTCTCTCCCAATATATCCTCCGCCCTCTGTTGATAGGCTTTCACTGCTTTGTGGAAACTTAAGCAAGGAACAAGCCCCTTGTGCAAGGCAACCAACCCATTAATAATCAACTTTGTCGCCTACTCACCACACACTACAAATAATATTCTTCAACCCCACACGGCATCGTTTCAACCTTTAAAGCTTTCAAATCATACTGTCCGAAACGAGGGCTTCTCTTGCTGATACTTTTCGCTCACTATTTATTTGGTTTGTTGATATCCCTCAAGTGACTCGCATAACATGGCGCACGCCGTTGATGTCTCCCAGGAAGACTCAGAAGATGTCCTACAAAATCCCATGAGGACAAAGCCTGATCTTGTGGCACCTGAGCCCGAACACTGTCCCGGACCCGAATCTGAACAGGCGGGGAAGGCTGATAACTGTGCTGGGTGTCCGAACCAAGCTATTTGTGCCTCCGCGCCCAAAGGGCCTGACCCCGATATCCCGCAAATAACATCCCGGCTTAAGGGCGTTAAACACCGAATTCTTGTACTTAGCGGAAAAGGAGGCGTGGGCAAGAGCACTTTCACAAGCCTGCTAGCTCACGCCTTTGCGACCAACCCCGATAAAACAGTTGGCATCATGGACGCCGATATCTGCGGGCCCAGCATCCCCAAAATGATGGGAGTGGAAGATGAAACAATTCATGTTAGCGCCAACGGCTGGTCTCCTGTCTGGGTCATGGACAACCTTGGTGTCATGAGCATACAGTTTATGCTACCAAACCGCGACGATGCTATCATCTGGCGTGGTGCAAAGAAGAACGGTCTCATCAAACAGTTTCTTAAGGATGTAGAATGGGGCGACATGGACTTTTTATTTGTCGATACCCCTCCTGGGACTAGCGATGAGCATCTCAGTGTCAACACTTTTCTTCGAGACAGTGGCATCGACGGCGCCATAGTAGTGACAACACCGCAGGAGGTGGCGCTGCTAGATGTCCGCAAAGAGATAGACTTTTGCCGCAAAGCCGGTATCCGCATACTGGGCCTTGCGGAAAATATGAGCGGCTTTGTTTGTCCTAAATGCACCCATACCAATGCCATTTTCAAGGCTACTACAGGCGGCGGTGCTATGCTAGCAAAAGAAATGGGTATTCCGTTTCTAGGATCAGTTCCCTTAGATCCCCGCATCAGAATGGCATGCGACTATGGTGAAAGCTACTTCGATTCATTCAGCGACAGCCCAGCCTGTAAAGCCTTTATGGGTGTCGTCAAGGGTATCTCTGAGCAGTTGAACCTGGATGTCGATGACGTCATTCCCAGAGAAGACAGGTGAAGAAAAAAGCCACTATCCTTATATTGTTACGATCACCAGACGTTATTTTCGTTTTTAAGTCCTGAGCTTGTATAAAAGTGTGATACTACATGTACTTACTTTATCGCTCTCTACTTCTGGCCCAACTTGGCTGGTATCTCCAGTATGTCCTCAGCATCCTCGATATCAAACACTTTGCCGACGTTGCTGGTAGATCGCATCAGCTCCTTGGCACCAGCATACATCATTTTCGCGCCAGCATTGCAAGTGGCAGGTAGATAGTATATAAGGACATATGGCACAGGCTTGCATCCATCATCAGTCTTTCGAGAGTTAGTCTATGAGTTACGTTAACAAGGACTAGGAACGGTGTGGGGTCTTACCACGGTCAAAGGATAACTCAACAACACAAAACGCGGCGAGTTGTCGGGAAGAGCATCGCTAATATCTTCAAGGCTATTATAGACAGTCTGGTCTTGTTGTTTGATCTCGTACGAGTTCTTGTCAATCAGGTCTAGTGGAAATTGGTATTTAGGGTTAACGAAAATCCATCAAAAGAGACATTACATATCCATCACCAAGTGTGCACACACACGACTTTTGCAGTAGACTCACAAATAACAGCTTGTGGTTCTTTGGAACGGGAGGTGCTGAGACTAAACTTGCGCAAATGGGTGCGCGTATCCTGTGAAAAGTTATACAGTCTAGCTTCAGAACTCTATAGTTCGATTACATGTTAGGTATCAGATATTAGATCCAAGTTCCAGAGCACCGAAGAGTCAAAATGATATCCATACCATGTTATCGGCAACGCAGTGTATCGACGAGAGATGAAATATAGAAATGGGTTTATGGAAAAGATTGTTAAGTTGAAGCTCCAGCTTGATCTGTTGCATCAAACGATGTGTACTCTATCTATACCTGCGCCCTTTCCTTCCATGTCTAACTACCCCGCCAATTATATGCCCCACTTTAGAGTTACTGTCAAGCCGAGAGCTCCTGTGCTTTATGCAAGGCTTCATAAAACACCAGCCTTAGCTTCCTATTTCACAAGTAGCCCGCGCCTCTGCATAATTCAAGCTGGTCATCTCCATTTTTAACGTCATCTACAAGATAGAAAATATCGACGGTTCTTTTTTGCACTGACTCAGTTGTCTCTAATTTCGACACTACTTTCCTGCCAATATTCTCACCTGTGCTTGAACTTGTCCTTGTACTTGTGTCTGTATACATCTTATTGGCTAACAGTTACTGTACGTCAAGTTCCTCTCATTACAATCACCCCAACCCTTCAATCTACCGCCACTTTGTTTTAGGACCGAGACAGCAAGAAATCTCCTTTATATTTCAGCTTAGAAAGTTCTGTCATATAGAGCAATGGTAATGCTTCAGCTTTAATCCTAATCACACAAGCCCGCATGGCTACGAAGCTCGCTCGTGTTGTTTCTTGGTGTACCACTAGTTTCATTCGCTGGTTGTCACCCTCATGCTTACTCCTTAAGCCCATTGTGTTAGAGAAACCCTGTACCTGACATGCCCGCCATGGCTTCCGCGGACGAGCGTAATGACCAACCCATCCGCACTGCCGCCTGTTTAATCATTGGCGATGAGGTTCTCGGCGGAAAAGTACGTATCCAGCCCCTCTTCTGTAACGCGGACCATTGGAACTGCGCCCTCCTGTGAGCTTCAGGTCTGCAGACCATAAAAGAGTTATAATGGCTAACCAATCCGTATTAAATAAAGGTCATTGACGTATGCTTAATCCATTTCTCATTCTTCCATGAGGCTTTTTTAAAATGGTGCTCCAGCTAACATATTTGTTCGTCCAAGACAAACTCGCCCTACCTTGCACGTTGGTGCTTCAGTCTCGGTATTGTACATACTTCTCTTGCCCCTTTTGCTACCCATGACCCTCATTTCAATGCCAACAATATCTTAGGAACTCAAGCGGATCGAGGTCATTAGCGACGACGAAGAGGAAATCGCTGAGGCTGTAAGCCGTATGAGCAACAAGTATGACTTCGTAGTCACCAGGTATGAAATTTGCCTTTACTCCTTGCTTCAAACATCCGTTCTCCATTCCTGCAGCACGAGCTTTCTAGCTAACGTTGTTTCTGTGCTTAGTGGTGGCATCGGTCCTACGTAAGACAACCCCAATACGCTACCTCATCTCTTTATTCTGCTCTGTATCACTCTTCTATACTTTCCTTTGATAACGCCCCTGATTCGGGATAATCAAGCATGTGTCTGTCTATATGACTATCTGCTGCTGTACTAGTGTGTTTTACTGACTGGGGATTTCTCAAACTTAGCCACGATGACATCACCTACCAAGCCATCGGCAAAGCCTTCTCTTTGCCTTTGACCCTGCACCAGCCCACGTATGATCGAATGAAGCGCCTTATGAAGCCTCACCCGTCGCAGCCCGATTTTGACTGGAACGTCGAGTCGCCCGATCGCACTGCTCGCGAGCGCATGGTCATCCTACCACTTGATCTTAGTCGGGATCTTTCCAAGCAGATTATCTACACATGGGATGATCTCTGGGTACCTGTCACTGTCGTGAATGGCAATGTACACATCTTGCCAGGTATTCCGCAGCTTTTTGAGCGTCTAATAGATGGCCTAAA
Source organism: Ceratocystis destructans (assembly GCA_038407095.1). Lineage (NCBI taxonomy): Eukaryota > Fungi > Ascomycota > Sordariomycetes > Microascales > Ceratocystidaceae > Ceratocystis > Ceratocystis destructans. The sequence continues at coordinate 11,384 of JAXASZ010000233.1, forward strand.
GCCGTCTATTGTACCGCGTCTTCAAGGTCAGGGAACGCATCGTGTATTAATTTCTACCCCAATGCCCGAAACCGCCGTCGCTTTGTACTTGACAAAACTAGCTGCTGTGGTTGAGCCAAAGGGTATCAAGGTTGGCAGCTACCCACGATTTAAAAAGTCACGCAACACGGTGACGCTTGTTGGGCGGGATCGAGAGTATCTTGAGAGCCTGGTTCCCGAAGTTATTGAGAATGTCAAGGGCCGCAGGGTAACCGTTGAAGGCGAGGATGACGAGCCTGAAGCTACTTGAATACATATCTCTTTTGAAGGACATAACATAACTATCGTCCGCCAGCCATCTCTTTCTCTTATACTCATGCCTTCTCAACCCATGTAGCCAAGGGTTACCAAACCCTTACCGTCATTGAACAAGCTTGACGAACTTCAAGCGTTAGACGCTCTTGACCCTGTGTTTGTCTTATTTCCGAAAATTGGCAATAAATACAATGCATTTACCGCTTTAGACCCCCTGTAGATCAATACAGGCAAATCTCTCGCCAGGTCCAGAACATGAACAGCCAGATAAGGAATTGGATCCCGAAAAGAACTACAAACTACAAGCTATGATCTTCATGTTTCTGGTCGCATTGAACAATGCAACTACGAGCCAACGGGCTAGGCGGTGAATGCAAAAATGATGAAGTTGAGGTGAGAATGTTGGGATGCAGCCTTGCGTGACGCGTGCACGCTTGGTTACAGTTGCACTAGAGCTGAGAAAACAAAAGAAGGGAGGGAAGATCATAAAATGGACCTGATGGGTGGATAGGATAAGAAAGGAACTACATGACTTCAGTTCTACGAAAGACGGGCTACTTAAGCTGCATACGACACGTGACTATCCTATTGCATCGTACTTAGGAGAGTAGAAAGCGTGTACTGGTTGCTTCATGACTTTTGGCATGCACGAATGACGGGAACTAATCTTAGGAACGTAGAAATAGGCATTGCGTATTGCCAAAGGGATGGAATAACTGCGGCGCATGAATTGCTTAGTATGTCGTGTCGTTTCCTCTTGTGTGTAGAGAGAGTGGCTGATTTGAAGACTCTTTCTACAAGGCCCGCCCTAATGCTTCCTGGGTAGATAAAGATACAGGGCGGGACGCTTGACGGGAACACAGGCAATCTAAGAATCTAATAGCCGCAATCCGCCTGTGTGTGTTATTTGCTGTTCTTTGCCTGCAACACACTACATTACATGCACGTGTCATTTCAGGCAAACCATTGGATTTTGCATGTTATTGTTTCATGCATGAATCCGTAGGACAGGACAAGAAATGGCTACTTATAGTCGTTTTTTTCCAAAGTCTGCCTTGGAAAGCCGCATGACGAGATGGTAGACGACGCAACACTGAAGAAATCATGGTACAACAGTTGTTGGAAGGCCATGCCCACAAACCTCGTTGCGGTCTGTGTATTGAAACTTCACGATTTGTAAGAACTGTATTCTGGCCTGCACGATGACGCAATTGAGAGCTGACAGCCTGGGAAAAAGAGTATTGACATCTTGGAAAAGCGAGCTGAGACCGCGATGCTACTTGAAGCTAGAAAGTTGTAGAATGAAACTGCATCTTCAGGGTTAGCTGTTAACTTGGCATAGGGCTTGTTTGCCACCTTGTGGGCATTTAACATCGTATCCATGGTAAAGTTTGCGCTGCGCCTTAGTGGGTGACATGTTGCAGAGGGTAAGGCAAAAATACAGGGGGTGTCGCAAAAATTTGCAGAGGCCCTTGACAGGGGGTGCTGGCTTTGTCGTGTGTCCTACGTTATATTTCAGCCCGCAAAAGATCAGAGCTGTAGCGCCATTGCTGGGATGACTTCGTGTTGTCGTTTGGATGTTGCCACATGAAAACTTGCCATAGGAGAAATTAAGCGCTAACAGACATACTGGGCCGATTTGCGTCACAGTGTTTACTGTTTATCTCGCCTTTACTCGTTTATATGCGAAAGCACAGTAGGTACTGGGCCACGCGCTTGGTCCTGACGAGCGGGTATAAATAACGCGTGCAGCTGAAGCAACAAGGGAAAACAGGTGTATGCCCGCCTAATGTTATTAAACCGCCACAAATCCGCACAGAAAATCCCCATAGCAAGGGACTGTGCCGGGACTGTCCTGGCCATGGGAGGTCGTGTCTTCCGCACCGGATATCACCGGTCGACAACAATGGACTACTGCTAGAAGCAATGTGGAAGTAGGCGACGGCGCAGAGAGACTAGAAAATGACGACGAAAAGAGGCGGCGGACTGACAGCGGCAGGATATAATTACGACACTATGTTTAAGAGCTGTGGTTGTCTAACGTTCATAGCTCCACGTTGATGCGAGGAGAAATAGACATCTTGGGGGTTTTGACAGAAAAGATAAAGACATAAAGACGATTGGTAATACGATGATCAATGTGTCTGTGTTTATTGCGATCTTTGCCTAGCTATGGTTTGGGTAAAGGGCAAATGGCAAATGGCAAATGGCAAATGGCAAATGGGAGCGTCGTCCATTGTGTGTGCATGGGGGCGGGGGTGATAGCCCCCCGTATGGTTTCTTTGGATTGTTTCCTTTGGCTTTGCAAACAAGCCACCGGCCCTGAAGAATAGGCAAGAGGTGAAAAGCTGAGCTTGGGAAAGTAGGAGACCAGGAACTCCAAATTGTCAATTGATGGCAATTAACTGTGGAACCGTGCGCTTGGACCTACGTTGATTTCCTAGCCCCAGGTAAAGGAAGTTGCAGGGTTCTGGGCTAGTCCGCAAAACAAGAGCTTTAGTGGATGATTTAGTGTTGTGTTTCAATATGAAGATTGATACAGGACAGGGACTTCAGATGAAGGGCGAGAGAAGGTGTACATGATAAAGGAGCAGTGGAAGTTGTATTCACAACTCTGCAGAGACCCTCATTCAAACGGACCAATTTACCTCAGTTTGGCAGCTACGTTAAGAGTAGCGTGTCTGTTTGCTGTGCCGTTTTTCGTCAGCTGCTCGATCTATGTAAGTAGTGGCAGTTGCCCTTTTCTATTGGTATCATTGGCCTCCCCTAGCCTAGTAAGTAACCTGCCCCCTTAAAAGCCAATTGCAACCTTGCAACTCTCCTTCACTAATCTGCCAGAGTCACAGATTGCTTGGTCCTCGTCGTTGCTGCCAACCCGTTTTACTGAGCCAATTCCTTTTGCCGTAGGCTTCGTATATAGAGAAAGGATAAAGTGAGATAAATGTAAGTTTAGCAGATCAGACAAAGAGATGAAAGACTTTCTTTCCCTCTCATGCTGGTACTTTTGGAAGCTACGTTGTCTTGCTCCTGCCCGCGGTTGACCGTATCTTTGAGTTCCGTTTTTTTTCTTTTCATTTTTTGCTTATTGCTCTGCTCTCTATTGCTCTTGATAAGCCTCAACAATCTAGCCTGCAAAACCTATAGGGCAATAGCTTTAGCATTCTGGGTTGTCTTCCTTTCTGTTTGGCAATACCCTTTTCAGAACAGTTTTATTTCCTTTCCCCCCTTCTCAGTTTCCTTCATTTTCTCCTAGTCCTGGTTCCTGCCTTATCCTATCCTGTCCTCCTTCCTTGTCTGTTCCTGTTCCTCTCCTGCTCCTAGTCGTTATTACCACTACTAGAAGTTACGGTTACCTTTACCTACGTCCTTATTTTTCTCGCTGCTCCTCTTGTTCTCTCCTCTTTTCTTCCTTTCTTTTCTTCTTTTCTTTTCTTCTGGATTTCTTTTCCTCTACTTTCCTTTTGCTTTCTCTCTTCATACAACCTTCTCTTTCGCTCTCGTGGCTCGTTTTTCCTTCTTTTTTTCTTTTTCTTTTTTATTCGTCATCAAGCCGGACTTCAGATTCTCCACTCGTCTACTGCCGCGTCTTTTCCCCGTCCCTTCTGTCTCTGTTCTCCTACATCCATTCTTAATTCCCCCTATCAACCAATTCGCCGCAAAGACCCTCTTTGGACCAGCGCCAAAGAATTGAAAGCTTGCCACTCACGAAAACAAAAAAAAGAGACATCTCCCTTGAAATTTCGTCGCCCCTAATCGCAGCTTCAGCCCGACTGCTTATCTGCATCGATATTTCGACGATTACCAGGCCTTTGCTACTACATCTTCACGATTACGCGACAACGAGACATCTAATAGATTAATATTCTACTTTTATATATAATTCACAATGGCCTCTAAGGTGCGTCCGTTAACCGCTTCTGGCTCCCCCCTGCCAGAAAAACCCACCGCGATCGGTCTGGCTTGGTCTACATGGCCGCGTGGCGCAATAACCCGCTAACAAATATCTGCTTTACGACAGTTCCTCAGAGAATACAAGTTGGTGGTTGTCGGTGGTGGTGGTGTTGGAAAGTCTTGCTTGACTATCCAGCTTATTCAAAGCCACTTCGTCGATGAATACGATCCAACAATTGAAGGTTTGTTTACCATCTAGCTTCCATCCACATTCTCCTTTTCGAACCCCCTGCTCGAGCTTGGACGAAACAATAAACTGCCCGTGCCAATATGAAGATGAAGTCAATGCAAGTCGTTTTGCAAGACGTCAATTCAGCAGCTCGACGCTCCCAGTACATATCTGAAGACAGGTCACGACAACTATCTTTGATAATTTTGATGAGCCTTTGCGCCTGATGTTACGACACAATTGCGCGTGGCTCGCGTCCTAATCCTGCGCGGAACTACATCGCGTCTTTTCGGATACCGATTCGATGTTATTTAAACCACAAATACGCACTGAATTCGATGCCAGTAGAGTACTAACCGTTGAACTATTATAGACTCTTACCGCAAGCAGTGTGTTATCGACGAGGAAGTTGCGCTTCTCGATGTTCTCGATACGGCCGGCCAGGAAGAATACTCTGCCATGCGTGAGCAGTATATGCGCACAGGCGAGGGCTTCCTCTTGGTATACTCCATCACCTCCCGGCAGAGCTTCGATGAAATTACGACATTCCAACAGCAAATTCTGCGTGTGAAAGACAAGGACTACTTCCCTATGGTTGTCGTTGGTAATAAGTGTGATCTGGAGTCACAGCGTGAGGTTACTCGGCAAGGTATGCATAATCGTCGTGCAGTTACTTGTATGCATAGTAATGCTAATGATGTGAAACAGAGGGTGAGGCATTGGCTCGTGGATTCAACTGCAAGTTTATTGAAACCTCGGCTAAGCTGCGCATCAACGTTGAGAAGGCCTTTTTCGATATCGTCCGTGAAATCCGCAGATACAATCGCGAGATGCAAGGATATTCTACCGGCAGCGGAGCCGCTGGCGGAGCCCATGGTTCTCCCAACGACATGGACATTGATGACGGCAACAAGACATCCGGCTGCTGCTCCAAGTGCTTGCTTATGTAAATGCGATCATCGTCACAAAAGCACTGGGAGAGGACAAGACGTCGTTTTGCAAGCCATCAACACCATATTCGGCTCTTGAAGGTCCATGTACCTTTAAATTGAGCTTCGGGGCTATGAATGCCTGGGACACAAATTTATCCTCTGTGGCAAAGACGCGAGCTGACGATGCAGATTGCATCACGATGACGGTCGATTTGAACGCGGTGGAACTGAAGGGGGTTTTATTTCTTTTTTCTTTCTTACAAGGGCAAGAAGACACTTCGAGAGGCGCATCCATCACACATACAACGTGTATTTGGTGGGTATTGATGATTTTGACGGTCAGTTTGCCTGTTTTCTATTGAGAAAGCAATGGCTGTCTAGCTCAAGAATATGATGCGACGCAGTGGGTGTGCTCACTTGTGGACGACACAAGCACTGTATGGCATGATGAGAAAAGGACTAGGTCTGTTTCTCTGCTTTATATCTTTTTTTTTGTTTTTATTTTGGTTGGTTTTTACTTTTTTCTTCTTCCATGTTTTCCTGTCTTCCGGCACCATATGGTTGCTTTATCTTTTTTTTTCTTTTTTTTTTTTCCATCACGGGCTGCGTTGTCTCGTCTACTCTTTCTTTCCACCCTTGATTCCGCCCCAATCTCATTGTTTTGTTTCTACCTTGATTCTATTCATTTTTGAAAAGAAGGAGAGTAACGGCATAAATCGTCTGTTTTTACCTAACCTTACCGATACCCTTAACACCCAATCAATATCATCTTTTGTAATTTAGAGTTTTGATTTGTAAGGGGGGATGCTACAGAGCGACCATGGTGCCGTAGTATTGTAATTTGGCTTATATCTGTTGGCCATTTATCAGGGCCACAAGATGTGTGAGTCTTAACTTGTTTAATGCCTTGACACTCTCAAGTGATGCAACCTACAGTAAAGACGACAATAATGAAATAGTACTCATGTTGCATCATTTACTGTGAAATATGCACATGCTTAACGCATTAATCCTGTTGGATGATGCATTTTGTCATGTAGGGTTTATTGTGGAGATAAAGGGGCGAATCTCATGTTACACGACAAATCTTGTGCGATAGTTACACCATGAAACGAATGCTTAACTTCATCTGAAGTCATTGAGAGGCATATCAGTAGGCATGAAAGGATTTCTTTTGGATTCTGCCTTACCGAAACTCATTACCGTTGTCAAGTTCTATTTATATACACATACTTCACGATAAAGCGCCAGTGTGACATCCAGTTGAACATAATGGCTCGTGCTTCACTTGTATCCACTGGTTTTCGAGTGAAGACATGTCACCTCATAGATAGGAAAAAAGGCGTCTCGTCAAGCAACTGAATCCAAAGAGGATGGGTTAATCGGTACATTTTGAATGGTGGACTCTCTTTTTGGAAGCTATGATGGCGGCTAGCGAAGGTAGGCGATGTTTCTCGGAAACGAATAGGGGCCTGGATATAGGGCTGGAAAGCCATTGGGGAACGAAAATCAACAGGATAGTAGCAAAAGGCCAGCTCTAAAGGATATTGCCAAAGATCTTGGATATAATGGGGCTATTTGAAATGACGCAAGCCGGTGTACAAAGCATCAAGAACTGTTAAACTACACGTCGTACTGAGCAAATGCTTACTGATATGTACTTCACAAAAGTCTTGGCATTGATGGGTATTAAATGCTAAATAACGTTGAAAAACACTGCTTCTTTATGAAATAAAATAACTGGATAGTTTCTCTTGTGATTGAGCATCACATTTGTTGCTTGGTAAACTATCCTTCCTATGAATCCTTGCCTGTGCCTCCCATTCACGGTTGTCCCTGGACTGAATTGTATCTCAGAATCGAAGAACTTTCATGGCCTCGCTGATATCGCTAATCTGCCGCTCCAACTCGGCCCTTTTTTCGCGCGTCATAAGAGGCTCGGAGGTGATATGGGCTAGTCTTTCTTTATCCAGCGACATCACCCACTGTTGAGTGAACAGGGCCAATGGTGACTTTGAACTTGATACAAGAAAGTGTTCAATCGCTTGATTCCATACATTGTCCATGAATCTGAGAACTGCAACGGAATAGTACGCATCAAGCTTGCAGATAATATCATTGAGTGGCTGAGAATGCTGAGTTGTTTGAGATAAGTAATTCTCCAACTTTCCATAATCCAAGCCATACTCATGACTGAATGATTCCATTTCAAGTACACGTTTTGCATTAGAAATGCGAAGAAGTTCGTACTTTTTCGAATATTCCTTGTTCAAAGTTTGAAGGTCACTGAAGCGTTCAATACTGAGAATAAATCTCATTTGCTTGAACGCCGCTTCGTAGCGGGGCACAACAAGCTCTTCTAGAACAGAGATTAGCTTTTTGCGAAGATCTTCCGAGTGGCAGGATGCGTGGCATGCAGCTAATATGAAATCATGAACAATTGCAACCGCTCGGGCAACGAATGCTTCAGCAATGGTAGACCACTTTGTTGATTGGCGAAGGAAAACATCAGAGATAATGCTGCCATTGTTTCCGTATATCTCTCGGCTGCGGCTGCTTTCATATACTTTCTCAATGATTGAAGAGATTCCGGACTTAGGGCACTCGAGGTCGTCAAGGTCTCCAACCAAATCCATTACCCAATTGAAACGATTGACCAGATCTCCAATCAAGAGTTTAGGGGTCATAGTATCAACATCTCGTGATGTAGCCGGGTCCTATTTCCGATGTTAATAGAAAATTCGCCTCCATGAGGACAACGGGTCCAGTCATAGCTGTGATGACTTACCTTTATTACCGGGTCATCAGGCTTCAATTCGTTCATTTCCCAAGTATGGCCCATATTTATGAGGACCCTGCTGAATTCTTCACTTAGTTTGACCAGGTTTGTGATCAGACGCAGCCGAGTATCTTTAAATTCAGGTCGGCGATTGTATGTAGCGTTCAGGGCATCCTTGGTTATGGACTCAAAATCCTTTGCAACTTGGCCGAGTAGAAGCCTCTGTTCTTCCTGCGTGTTTCTACTAGGACCCATCGATTCTTGACGCAATTGAGCTATCTTAAGTTTTTCTTTAAGCTCATTAACTAAGACGGGAAATTCACGTGAGGTGAGCTCCTCGAGAAGTTCGCCAAGACGGTTTTTCAAAGAGAAGATGCCTATCCGGTGTCGGGGAAGCTCACTCCATGGGCTTTGATTGAAGAAACGGTCAAGGGCTTCGGTGCTGGAGCTTGTACAAGGGCCCAAGTCGTCGGCACCACGGTTACGAACAACATAATAACCAAGAGATAGTGGATGTCTGCGGCCTTCCACAAGGGCACAGACTGCGGTTTGAGCTGATTTCTCACTCACTAAATCGGGCTTAGTGAGTATGCCGAGAGTACGTTCACCATTAGGATCATGTTCTTTGGCAAGACTTAGAATTTCCTGAGTGGCAATATCGACGTTGGAGGGGATAACTGCCAAGATGATGGTTCGCTTGTCCCTGATGTACTTTGTGACGATATTTCTGACGAGTGTGACATCTTCAGGGGTTGTCAAGCCTCCAGCTACTCGAAAGATTCCAGGGACATCGATAATGGTAAGATAGTCCTCTTTAGGACCACTGATCTCGATTTTGAGGATATCCTCAGAAAAGACAGAGCCATTGGAGGAATCCTCACCCATTGCAATTCCCATGACTTTGTTGACCTTGTGACATTTAGAATTTAGAAAACATTCGAAATTATGCATTAAATGATTGCCATACCTCTTCTAGAATTGCAGGAAAATCAGTCTTGAAGTCATCTTGAGACAATGTAGGCGGGGAGAAGGATGAAATCTTCTCGATATGCCCAGGCGTAGAATTTGGCCCTGGGATGATAGAAACACCCACTTGGTACGTCTCATCACGTCTTGATGAGATTTGGGTGGCATACCGAGTGCATAGATTTACATCCCGAGGGAAAGGAATGCCAGAAAGACTTTCCAGCAACGAAGATTTACCAGAACTCTGGTCTCCGACGACAACAAGCTACAACTGAGTTAGTGAATGAATTCAAGAGAACTGCGACTAGACCTACTTGAGGAAGCCCAACGTGCTGGCTGATGTTAAGCTCGCGAAGCCTGTCAATCTTGTTGAGCAAGGCTTCGCTGCTGATGTGAGGGTTGGTTGTAGTATTGACCATTCTAGAAAATGCGATGGGTAAAGAAGGTGTGAAAGAGTCTGGTGACAGTAGCTAAAGCAGTTCTCAGTTCTGGAGCAGCTGAGAAGTAGATAGAGGTAGACAAGTAGGTTGAAGATGTAGAGAGCTTTTATAGAATACTACTAGGCATGAGATGAAGGCCTGGAGATGAATGGAACCTTTTCGATAGACTGGAAACCTGGTGAGTCAGAATGTTGCGTTGATTGGTGGCTGTTGCGGTTGGCAACCGTAAATTGAGAGTGATGTTGCAGAGGGCAACGAAGGTTGAAATAGGGGAGAAGGCGACACGAGGCTTTGCGACATACAAGGAACACCGCAGGCCATCCCCCCCAGTAAATAGTTTTCTTCCTTTCTTCCGCATCTGACAATAAAGTTTTCATAATCGGTTTAACTTTGTAGCAATTACAAGTCCCGTGGCAAGCAAATGGCAAGCAAATGGCAAGCAAATGGCAAGCAAATGGCAAGCAAATGGCAAGCAAATGGCAAGCAAATGGCAAGCAAATGGCAAGCAAATGGCAAGCAAACAGCAAACAAATAGCAAACAAATAGCAAGCAAGTAGCAAGCAAGTAGCCAGCCAATGTTTTGGTATTGCATGTTTAATATAACAGGCAGCAACCAAACATCAACTACAATTAATAAAGCGGGTGTGACAACATGGTGAAGCATTAAGGATAGTATATTGATAGAAGCATATAGACGTGGAGCTCCAGGTGATAACTATCATAGATAAACGACTGGGCGTCGTGTAGTGAGTGAGAATCGTAAAATGAGCAAAAAGATAGTATTAAATATCAGAAAAAAGGAGCGGTGAAAGAGACCAGAGGAAATGACTCGTGTATACATAACGGGGGCCCATGGAACGATCTGTTTACCATAGACTCAAAACTGAAGTAAATCAAACTAAGAAGAGAATGCCACAGAAGCTGGGCTGAACAGAGGAAGCGGCCACAGTCTCTGGTGACCCATAAACTATGGTGGAGCTGGTGATTGTTTCTGGCGTAAGCGATGATGCAGATTCATCAACACCTGAAGTTGCAGACTCAATGGAGGTGACACCACTATAATCTGACGTAGTAGAAAAAGAACTATCGCTTGTACTAGTCCCAGTGGGAACCTCCGTTCCAGAGCCTGTTTGGGACGCATAAACTTCAGATGTTGAGATAATGGAGACATCATCGCCCGTTTCAGATGCAGAAGATGAAGCAGAAGAAGAGCCGGAGTCAGTAGCCATAAAGATGTCTGCACCATCAGACGTCAGAGTTTCCGAAAGGCTGTCACTAATCGATTGTGAGTTAGTGGCTGCTGCGTCTGTTACGGTAGAGCTATCAATAGCATCAAATCTGAAGAGGTGGTTCCTGAAGATACCCTAGTTCCGACCTCAAGGGGAGATGTGAAAACAGGAGTGGACGTTGCTGTGGCAGTGGACGTACTAGTAGATTCGATTATAGCAATAGCTAAGGTATCTTATCTGTATTAGTCAGGCTCCATGAAGATGTGACCAATTAAGACTGATAATTCTCTGGAAATCCCGCGTCGTCGGATTCTGAAGCCAAATAAGTTGGCAAATCAATCTCGCAATAAGCTATGAATTTCCCTAGTGTTCGATTAAGATAGCCTATTGAACTCTCGTAAACACTGGTCCCTCCATACTCATTGATGCAGAATTTGGCTTCATTGAGATAAGATCTGAAGGCAGAACCGCTTGTACAAAGCTCAGTGACCGTTCCAATACCGTCACCTTCCTGATAACACTGGTTGCACAAATTATAACATGGCGCGGGGATAGAGTCTGCCCTTTTAGAAATATTCCCCCGAACGGCCATATACTTTTTACCGCCCGTCCTAGAAGGAACCATCTGAGGCGTAGAACGCTTCGCCACAGAGGTGGTTAAAGGATGCAACGAACGCATAGTTGCCTGCGACACATACTGGTCGGTGCGGGTGTAGGTTGTGATGTGAGTGCCGACAGTCTTGGTTAGGACCTCGGGCTCTTCAAAAATATCAAAGCTGAGGCCGAAGACCTCGGGGTTCATATTGAAGTATCCTGGGTTTTGGGGGATAGGGCCATCCCCGCAATATGTACGGTTCAGCTTAGGAGCAGGAATGCAATATCGAGGCTCGCAAAGGTAATTCTTATCGGGAATGTCGCCCCAAAAGTTGCAGTTGTCAGGCATTTTTGGATTGCAGATATATCCAGGAGGGCAACCCTGGCCATAACTACTTTTAGGATCGTAGGGAATTTTGATAGGAGAATCCGTCGGGGCAGGGCAGGGTGTAATATCTTTGACAGTAGTGAGAGGCTGGTCCGAGGCGAACTGGGTGACTGTAACGGGAGGCTCAGTGATAGTTTGGTCTCGAGTGATTGTGACTTCGTCAGCGGTGACAAACTGGGCCTGGGTCACAGTTATGGCGGGGGCCGTGATAGTTTCGGCCCGAGTAACTGTTACGGGAGGGGGGGTAATAGTAACAGGCCGAGTTTGGACATCAGTGGCGATATTAGTTATCTTTTGAGTAATGCGAGTGGGGACTAAAGCAGTCGTAGTCAATGTCGCGAACTCGGTAGTCCATGAAACCTCAGTTAAAGTAGTGCATCCCAAGTGGCCATACTGGCAGTTGGGGGTAAGGGTTACAGTGACAGGATATGACTGTAATGGATAGTGTTAGTAGGGGTCGTTTATATAGGGGAACTTAGGATTGGAAATCGTACGGTGAAAACAGTAGAGAGGACAGTGGTGACGACTTGATGAGTCTCGAACACGGTGCTGGTGTATCCTATAGAGTGCGTGATCAAGTTTGTCTCCGTCACCTCGTTTGTCCGTGTGACGTGATTTGTGAGCACGCTTGTGTCTACGTTGGTATAAACTTCGACAACTGTGGTCACAGCAGTAATTGTGGCTGTAGCTGTAGCTGTGACCGTGACAGTTCCGGGGCTAGGTACGGAAGTGATGTACTCCCGGACCGTCGTGGTGAAGTAGACGAAGCTAGGTTTTTGCTTAACTACTGTATTGATAACTGTATCGTAGACGCCGGGGAGTGTGGTAGGCTGGATCATGGTTGTCGGTACAACCACCGTAGCAACAGTGCCATTAGCAGTAACAGTAGTGGTGTGGAATTCCGTTTTTGTGACATTGCTTCCATAAACAGAGCTGACAATAGTCTTGGTAGCAACCTCTGTAGCTGGGACACTCACAGTCATCGGCACCGTCTTTGTGACGACAGTGCCATTGCCAGCAACAGTGACAGTGTGGAACTCTGTTTTGACGACATCGCTTCCATGGACAGAGTTAGCAATGGTCTTGGTGACAGTCTCTGTCATGGGGACAGACACCGTAGTTGGGATAACGGCAGTGGTGACAGTCCCATTAGCGGTAACAGTAGCAGTGTAGAACTTGGTGTCGACAATTGTCTTCTCAACGACATTTGTTACAGCAGACGTAACGTGTTGGTATACCGTAGTTGGGATGTCGACAACCTTGGTGACTTCTTGCTGTTTGAAGTAGTAGAAGTACTTGGTCGTTTCAATTGTCACCCAGATGTTGTTGACTTGGGTTGAGTACGGACCACATTCTGTATGGTGCAGTTCGCCAGACATGGGTGTCGGGGGATCACTAGCGATAGCGGCAGCCGGCTCTTGGCTAGTGGCAGCAGGTGGTGCTTCACTGCTGACGGTAGTGGACTCCTCGCTTAAAGTAGAAGCGGTGGTGGAATCATAATGGTAGCTAAGCCAGCGGGGATAGTTAGAAAGTAGTCTTAGGCGTCCACAGAATGACCAATAGAAACTTACCCCTCTGATCGCCGCGCAACGCCGGCGGGCTGATCTCTTAGCATGTTCCTGTAAGTAGCTTCATCGGCAGGGTCTAGCTGGTAAGGTGGCCTCGGAGCCAGAAAAGCAGCATCGACATTGAAGATCGTGGCAACAAGGCTACCAAGGAGCGAGAAAGTGAACACCCTCATAATGGAAAAGAAAAGAGGGCAGGAAGAAAGAAAATATTTTGTGCCTTGCTTTTCAGGTCAAATTCAAAATCAGGCAGTTGCTCAAATGTTGGGAAAGGCAGAGGGTAAGAGCTCAACACAAAAAGGCAGTCCTTTGGATGGACGGGTGCAAGTCTTGAGAGTAATTACCTTCACGGTAGGCGAGTATGATGGGAACTTCAAAACAAGACAGCAGTTGCTAGAAAGAAGAAGTGACACAAGACTTGGAGTCAACGTCTAAGTTGGAAGTGTCGGGGACAAGACAATAGACCCCAGAAGGCTTATTGGTGTCTTCTACAAGAACAGACAAGAAAACAGGTTGGCCGAGAAAGAAAGAAAGAGGGACAGAGGCAGATGAAATAGAAGCCAAGGGAGCACTGGCTAGTATGTGACAGTCAAAACAACCAGATGCTCTCCATGGCACTTGATGCTGGAGTATGTTCTCTTCCACAAGCTATAGTTCCTTTCACTCCACTTCTCTGCCCGCATCCAGATGGGGAAAGGCGAAAAAGAACAACGACTTTGCAAGCCTTTCCTAGCCGATCCATGCATGCTGTGACGTAGATGACTAAATGATAAAATAAGAATTAATATATCTGGTTACAGGGGAAGTGATGTGATAGGCATAAAGCCGTCTGGGCGGGAAGGGCCACCTACTTACCCAATGTCAGGTAGTACTTGCTGCTGTACGTGACATGAACCAGTCAACATAGCTTGACTTGAGGGTCTTGTCTATTGGCCATACATGAGGAGCATAGCATGTCTTGGGCGCATACCAGCCTTGTCGTTTCCACTTGCCCCCCCCCCCCCCATGCTCCGTATTCTTAGCCCCATTTTCTTTGGAATATGGCGATGCAAAGCCACGACTTGCAGCTTAGAGTCTTCATCTCGCCAGTCGATTCTTAGGGGCAGTTTACCTTTATTTTGCCTGGTGGAGAAGTAGGCCTCATCATTATTCGAAGAAGACAGACTTGAAACACGAAGTTGAGGCCTAATGTAAGAAAAGAAAAAGGCACTTCTTGCGTTGTGCGACGTCCAACTCATCATTGCTTGATATATTGATGCTAACTTTATTATGCGCAGGCCAACGTGTGCGTTGAACAACTCAATATTTCTAGAAGACATGCGTTACTTATCTTAAGCAAATGTGTGGCTGTACTTAAGGAGCGATTCAGCTTCGAAGGTGGTGGACCAAGACATGGCTAGGAGGTGTATGATGCTACCTCTGGATCCTCTTCTGGTCATATACTGATAAGTGGTATGTGTCCCCAGCATCGTTTAGTAGTCACTCATCACAATTAAAATGGGATGGATAACCCCCGAGCATCACAGACAGGCAGTCAACTTCAATACAGCGAGGATATTGTAACACTTCTCTAGATACTTAGTAAGCAAACAAAGAAGATCGAATGCCATTGTAATCAGCTTGATCTCGTCATAGAAAATCAAGACAAAGAAGAAAACAAGCACAGGGGGTTTGAACGCGCAGTGCACATGACCAGATAGACAGAAAGGCACGAAGCAAGAAAACCGAGAAAAAGCCCTCTCACAAACAAAACCCAAAAAAGGACACTCAGCCCCCTTGCGTGATGTTCTCCTTGTGTAATGTAGCTAGACCAAAGCGGCTTAGTAGTGGTCTGCTCCCGTTCAAACTATCTTAGGATGGGAGCTTTTTATTACTCAAAATGGCCCTTCGTATTTTCATGCTAGATATCTATCTAGTAAGCCCACCAAGACACGTAATGGAGGGTAGGTTGAAAGCTTTTCGTCTAGGTAGAATGACTCAGTGCATAAAGACCCATTTTCAGCGTAAGGCTTTGGGCTCAACGTATCTTCCGTTCAAGCTTAAGTCGGGCGTTTTTACATGCAGGAGCTGGCCGGCTGACCATAAGCTTGCAGCTCTCGGCTGACTGAGATGTTGGCTGTCATACATACAAGGTGCAGCTATCAGCACGGACCTCTGCATACACAAGCATACACAACAGCCAGGCGTTAATGGGGAGTAGAAAGTTGATCCTGCGGAATAGGTAGCATATCAAATACTACTCAAGTACTCAAATACTTTGATTCGGTTTGCTTACGTTTCTCCTAGTGCTACCCTGCAATGCATTAGCGCCTATCAACCAGTCTAGTTGGGAGAAAAGGCCGACCGAATGATAATATTTACTGGTCATAAGAGCATCCTTGGCAAACAAAGGTTTTTTTCCGGAGGAGGCGCCATTAGCCCGATAGATGGGGGATATCTTGGGTGATACCCAGTCGGTGAAAGAGGATTGAGATAGGTGTGCTAGGAGTCATGAGCACAGCTCGACTATTCATGTGCGTACGCCCGGATTTTATACACTCTCGTATGCTTACGGCCTTTCAAGATGCATTGCTCAAAATCTAGCAGCCACGACAACATAGCTAGTGACCTCTCCGCATGTACACCCCAGCGCATGATCTATGGAGAGATCCAAAGCATGTCACCTCCCATGACATGCAAGACGCCGAATCACCGCGAAAGCGCCGCCATGGGCGATTTTCATTATTCGCCTATACTTTGGTAGCTTTAGTGGCGGGCCTTCCATGCACACAAGACATCTTGCACGAACCTCAGGTTGTAAAATGCAGAGAGCTTGCGATAGCTAGAAACGCCAAGGCGGAAAAGCCGTAGGGCGTAAGGCTTGATGTCCATGTTTAGGCTCAGCTAGACTCAGATCATCTATGCGTGAGTCAAATCAAGGTAGCTGTTACTTTGTTCCTAGCAATTAGTTTGCTGCGTTCGCTTTCTTGTGTTCGCTACAAGCCTCCCGGGGCTGCACCGGCTAAGGCTGATTCTAGGCCAAGACTACAAGCTATGATGATACCATACCACAAAGCTTATGATCTTTGTGTCTCTTGGTAGCTTTTCCAATATTTTCTTCTTGTTTTTTTCATTGCATATTGCACATGTATACCTTGAATCAAGGTTTTCGTTGTCCTTCCACTTCATTGTTTCAAGACGCATATTATACGCTATTATCGTCACCGCCATTAAGCTCCAGAAGTCCGTTATGCGGTGCGGTGGTTTCTATCTACCAAGTCCTCATAAAGCCATAGTTGGGCCCTCGCTTATTGACGTTGAGAGAAGGATGTAGATTAATTGCTGGGCTACTCAATTTGTTTTTGAGCTAAGCATTGCTGTCAGTCTGATACCCTTTCCCCTCTTAGGAAACATGCTTCCGCACCCACCTTAACTCATCCTTCCCTCCCGTTCCGCCCAACTCCCTCGCAAAACATGCCCCCCCTCCATGCCTAGGCCAGTAACAGCGCAGTGGCTAGCTATTTTGCATCAAAGCATGGATTGCTACAGACAGTATCTGGGTGCGAGGGCCCCCAGCACCCTCCCCTCCATGAGGCCCTTAGTGGCCAATCGTATGTGACCCCTGTCCAGCGCAGCCTGCAGCCATTCCCGCAGTGCTGTCTCGGTCGTGCTTATCATAGTCCGAGCCAAGTCAGCTTTTATGACACTTAGTGTAGTCTCAAGTATCCTGTTTTTACTTTTCTCAAGAAAGACGTGCGCAGGGGCTATTTTTAGCCAAGCCCTTCTCCATGCTGGTCTCTGCCAAAAAGGCACCCAGCAAGATATTAAGTAGTCAAGCCAGGCCGATCGATTTACTTCCAGCAGACACGACAAAACAGAAAAAGAAACAAAGCACTGTCTCCACCAGGCTGTCTACCCTTCCCTTTAAGCCTTTGGAGTAGCCATTCTCCATCGGAGGTCCTATACAATGCAACGTGGGGCTTAAGGCGTGCTGGCTTATGGCTTATCACACAACCACAGAGTATGCATAGTACTTTGTCTTGATAGGATTAATGCTCATCTCCACTAATAAAGAGTCTCAATAAAGATGTAAGGACTAAAAAGAATCCTTTTTTTGAATCATTAAATTTGCTCAAAGGTCCGCCGGTTCTTTGTGACGAGCCACTCATGGCTAATAAACCCTAACCCTATGACAGCTCGTGTAAGTCAAAGCATCTGGTCAATCCAGTTTTTCATCAATACGAGGATGTGACTGAGCACAAAGTAGCACGCAGGCCTCTTCGCATTCCTAGACTACTATTTCAAAACTCCGGACTCCTGTGCCTGCAACGTGCTTGCAGTTACTCGTATTCTTTGTGAGAAATGCCCCTTTGCCTTTGGATCGGGTTACAGGCACAGGTTTCAGTCAGTTTGCTGTGTCACCGAAGACACCAGAACTGTCATACAATCAAGTCCAAGGCAATATGACCCTTATCAACACAAGGGTTTCAGCTTTCAGCAGCGAGCAGCTATGGCGTGCCGTTCTTTGACTGCCTCTTGCCTGTCTTCTCTGCTTCCAAGGTATTGTTTCCTACTTATATCTTCCTCCTCTGCCCAGCAAGAAGCTGCCCTTCAAACCAAAGAACCAAATACCCATTTGTTATGTCTTTGAGAACGGAGAATATCCTTTTATTTGTGCCTATTCGGTGTGGGACATGCTGCACTGATAGTTGCAGTCGCAGAAAAAGTATATGGATTGCCTGATCCTGCACTGCATTGCACTGCAAAGCCAAGCCAAGCCCTCACCTCATCCACTCTTGATTTTCCACATTGCAGGCTGTGTCTGAGCCAAGTTGAATTGCTGTCTTTCATGACCGCAGCAGTCACATAAGGATGCACAGTATGTATATGTACTGAGTGCAACCATCCACAGAGTGCATGTGTACACACCAAGTGTGCATATACAGTGCCTATTGCGGGTAAATGACCCTGGTCTCGCTTGACACTTGCAGATCTCACAGTTGTCATGGGCTACAGCAAGCTGCACTCCTCTTCTCTCGCTCTCGCACTATCTTTTACTGCGTCGCATTTCACCCCTCTTTTATTCCGGTAGACATAAGCGGGGACGATTCGGGCTTGGTATAGTCGTGTCTGTTGGTTTCTCTTAGTCCCCCCCCCCCCCCTCTGCATCCTTGACGTACTTGTGTGTTTGATCACGCCAACACTTTGAAATTATCCATATCTTTCCCGTTCTTTTTCCATCTCGTGGCTGGGCGTACGGGCTTTTTGCTATGAGATAGCATGTGCGTCCTTTGTCGTTGTTCCAAACCTTCTAACCATTACTTGCCCATCTAAAGAGTCCGTCTTTTGAGATTTTGCTGGCTAGCACTTTATTTTAGTCTTCGAATAGCTGGCTTGAATTGCTTTTTTCTTTCTTTTTTGATTGTTAGCCTTTTCTTTTCACGGGTTGAAGCTAGCTCTACCACCCTCATTCTTTTCCTACTTTATAGCCATAGTTCAAATCCTTGGCTTCACTTGTCTGCCAACAACGAAGAAGCTGGCTCTAAGCTCCCCGTTTCATAGGAAGTATATTCTGCTTGACACCGGAACGGTCGATATTGGGAGCCTTTGAACAGTCATTTCGACCAGAAAGAAGACTCAACAGACCGCTGAGATATATATAATACTGTGTGCATTTCACAAAGCAGGCTCCGTGGCTTGCAATCCACGGTCAGCACACATCTTCGCCTAACAGACAAGATCTCCAAACTCCGCTTTCAAACTTCGACAAAACCACAGTTCCAGTACTCCCCAGGAAACCCCCCACCATGACACCCTTAATGCAGGCGTTGACGCTATGGCTGATTTTAGCCAGCTTTGCCAAAGCCCAGTTCGACGGGTGGGAAGAAGGACAGATCAACACTACTCTTTGTACATGGGAAAATCCTCGAGGTTGGTCTTTGACTCTGAAGCTTGCAGGGCTACCTTGTCATTTCTAACTCATCTCTAGGAATCTTACTTCGTGACACCATCTATCTCGATGGTGGTATCTTGACGTGGGAGACTGGCATGAACAATAGCGATATAACTAAAAAAGAGGATGGTAAGCCCTTATAAGTCACCTTAAAATGATATCTCCAAGTTGCCAGTCATCTAATAGCATCTCTCTTATATATTTTAGAAAACGAACATGGGTATATACTTACATTACCTCTAAATACTTCTATCGATTTTAAAACCGACAACTTCACTGAAGTCACTGGAAGAATGTCCAAGGCTCGTGGAGGAACTGGAGATTCAGCTGCTGATGGCGCTCCAAACTATAAGAGCGGTGCCCTCATCGGTAACAGCGCCATATTCTTTCTATATGGGGGGTTGGCTAAAAAAACGGATAAATATACCTTGCCTGCAGAAAACAGCGTTCTTAGCTATCGCAAGTTCGAATACGGCGCTGATACGAACTTTGAGCCCAATTTCAGGGCCTTGACTACAAGCCCGGGGACTAACCGCTATGTGACACATGGTGCCGGTGCTACCGTGAACTCTGAATGGAAGGCATTTTACTTCTCGGGCCTCCGGTCAATTGCTGGACCTATCACCAACATTCCCTCTCATCAAGAGTCAGAAACATCCTGGACTAATCCGGCCAATTTCCTCATTACTCTGGAGACTGACAAGTCGAACCAGCTCACAGTAGAGTGGACCAACTCATCTCTCCCTGACGACATCAAAGGGCGGGCCGCTGGTGAGTTTGTCTTTGTTCCAGTTGGGGAAAATGGCATCATGGTTGCTGTTGGTGGTGTGACATACCCCGAGTTTCCCATGACAAATGGAAAATCTCCAAACCCTGATCTAAGTGTAAGTATATCCTCCTATATTGCCATTTTCCGCACGTTTATGCTAACAAATCATAGACTTCGGAGAGCAAGAGCTTCCACGAAACCATTGATATCTATGATATCGGCTCCAAAAAGTGGTATAGGCAAAAGTCTAGGTTTATAGACGAGCCTCCCACTCTAGCTTGCGGTTGTGCTATCATGGGAGCAGCCATCGATGGATCCAGCTATAATATTTATTACTATGGCGGTTACACCGCTCTCTCTAACATTGAGCAGGTCAGCGATGATGTTTGGGTCTTGAGCTTGCCTAGTTTCACTTGGACCAAAGTCTATAGTGGGAACAATCTTCACGGACGTAGAGGCCACCAGTGCTTCCAACCCTATCCAGGGCAGATGATGATTATTGGAGGCAATACTGGGTTGACATCGTCAGCAGTGTCAATTGAGGATACTCAATGTCTTCAGGGAAATATAATCCAGATGTTCAATATGTCAAGTATTGAGTGGATGGATGCTTATGACCCTGCCAAGCAAACCAACTATACAGTTCCCAAAGAGATTTCGAATGTTATCGGAGGAAACGCATTTGGAGGGGCAACCCTGACCACACCAGAATCAGGGTGGAGTGACGAGGAGCTTAAGAGCTTGTTTGATACTCCTTACCCTACTTCCAAAATCACCAACTATTACCCGTATGGTACGAGTATGGCCAGGAACCCAGGCAATACCACAATTGAAGACTCTGGGTCTTCTAGCGGTATTTCTAATGGAGCGATTGCTGCTATCGTGGCCTGCCCCGTACTTGCGCTTAGTTTCATGCTCGGCCTTTTTATCTGGTGGCGCCGCCGAAGGTTAGCCCAAATAAGTGAAACTGGCACTTCGGCTACGTACACGAGTAACCGCATTTGGGCCTGGATTTTGGGCACCCCGCCACTAACCACTACGACCACCGCGGCCAAAGCCATGACAGAGACAACTGAAACCTCAGGCATACTTCCCAAGGCGTCTTTGTCCCCCGTAAGTGACATGTCCGTACGGGTTGTGTTTCCCGTGATTCATCACGAGATGGAGGCATCGGTTCTTTCAGAGCTCGAGGATACCTCACGGCCTGAGCTTGGCGAAACAGGCATGACTCCAGTAAAGACAACCGAGCGCAAATTCCCCAAAAATGCCAATGTCCCGCAAAGTCCTTTGTCCATGTCGCCCACGGTGCTATCTGAAAATGACCACAATAGTTTTATCAGTCAGTCTGAAATATCCTCGGCTAGGAATTCAGCAATGTCTCCACAGACGCCAAGCCCGCAACAATCCCCTACGATCCCAGACACGGCTACCCCCTCATTGCATCCGGCTGCAGTTCCCCGTACTGTGTCTGATTTGTCCAATATTACCGACCGTGAAGCAAAGCATTTGCGTCAAATAAGTGACGTGAGCAGCGCTGGAGATTTTCCAGAAACGCCAATTATATCTCCATCAAAGGCAGCCTTCAAGGAACCTGTAATTGAAGAGCAGCCAGAGAAAGAAAAGACGCTTCCTGAGCCATCATCCGAAACTGCGGTCAAAGACTTGACGGAGGAAACTGTTATTGCCGCCAAGGCCCCATACACATCTAGTGCTAGAAGAAGCGTCTTCCATGAGAGCCGAGATGATCTAGGCGAGATAGAGTCTCCAAAGAAGTCATTCAGCGAAGAGAAGAGAACGGAAGGAAACGAGTAGCGGAAGCGAAGGCCGAGATAGTGTGCCGCTAGGCTAGGAGCGAGGGACGTTAGGATGTTTAATTGTTGCGCTTGATGTTTTATTGGCGTTTTGATAGTTGCATGCTGTTTTCAGTACATGTTTCTAGCTTTAGTCGCATCGTTGTATAATACTTAATATTTGCACTTGAATCTCGAAGTCTTCATCTTATCCATCTATTTAGCTTAGTCAGGATGGTGTGTCCTGCTTAATAATCACAATATTGACTAGGGTTAGGTGGCTGCATCTTGATGGGTTGTAGGTTGGGTAAAAAAAGCTTCGTCAAGCTATGATGACCCGCGACAGGCACCTGTCTCTTTCTTGCTAATGAGCAAAGCCGGTTGTTTTTGTAGTTGTCAACCTTTCCTGTTTCATTACTAACTGAAGGCTGGCTTGCCTAACAGACATTTATAACCTAGTTTGTCATTGTGTTTAAAAGAACACTCCACGTTCCGTTTCCCCAAGAGAACACCACAGCTAGGCGATCTCGTCCAATATGGTCACCAAGTTTGCCCGCTCCGCCCCCGTGGCATCCAACGAACCCGAAACGCCGCCGCCGCCGCCGCCTCTTGCTTCTGTAAAGCTGTACACCGACCCGATAGCAATTAGCATACGGCTGGGGCAACCCATGCTTGTGGCGGCATTCTTCATCTACAACTTCAGCAACATGATTGCGGACCCAGTAGAAGGCTTACAGGAGATTCTCGCTGTGACTGCAGTCGCACAGGTGGTCTACGTGCTGGCGTGTGTGCCCGAGGTCGGAACCAAGTACAAAACAGGGGCGGCAACAAAGAAGAAGATGGAGAGGACAAGTACTATTCAGAGATCTGTGTTTGTAAGTATTGCTATCTCTTGTGTTTCGGCTTGTTTTGACTAGTAAAATCGCTAACAGCCATGTTTGTCTATACAAGACTGCGATTCTTTCTTTGATTCTTAGCGGTCTCATCACGCCCTTTGCGCACCTAGTCCTCGTACTTTTCGGCGGTCCGTTTCTTAATCTCGTTAAGCCTACATTCCTGTGTGCCGCCCACTTTAGCCTTGTGTGCATGTTCCCGCTCTTCTATGCACATGGCGTCGAGTCATCAACGTGGCTTGCTATTGGCAGTCTGGGCCAGCCCATTGACGAGCTTTTCGGCGCACTATGCGGCGGCCTACTAGGCGCGTGGCTAGGAGCAGTGCCTATCCCTCTGGATTGGGACCGCGAGTGGCAAAAGTGGCCCGTGACTATTGTATGCGGCATCTATATGGGCGCTGTTCTGGGCCGTCTTTTGGGAGGCAGCCTCATGTTTAGATGGAAGATGGTAGAGCTCGACGTGCCAGTGAAGGAGGAGTAGATAGGGGTCTGGAAGGGCATTCGAGATCTTGGACGGTAGACTCCTGTCCTAAACATGTGATTTTACACGAGTTATTGCTGAATCTACGAGATTAACACGACACTGCATGCTGCATTTATAGTAAGAACATGAAGTGACTGCTAGCACTACGAATCAGATGTGGGTGGGGGGGGGGGGGGG
>JAXASZ010000179.1:0-34675 GCA_038407095.1 Ceratocystis destructans
ATTGAAGAGCAAGTGGAAAAAAAAAGAAGGGGGCGGAGAAGGAGAATGATATTACGGTTTGACACCGAGAATGGAAGGCGGTGAGGCAGGGCAGGAACACAGTGGGACCAGTAGATATAGTTCACCCTGCACACCATCATAGCCATCTAGTTAGACTCCTTTGATGTCCCATCAAACAATAAAGATTCTATACGTCTGTTAGCATTGCGCCTTCACCCGTAACAATACAAACCTTTAAACTACTACTCTTAGTACTTTTCGTGAGTTCTTACAGTTATCCTGTCTGTTGAACTTTGTGTAACAAGTCCATTCATCTTCCTGCCCGTCCGTGACATTGGTATGCCTAAGATTCTGGTAGGTTCCACTGATGCGTTACACAGGATGTGTGTTACGTTACACTAAGTCTCAGGATGATGGAATAAGTTGTAACTTCTCGGTTTTTGTAGGTTTCTGTCGGAGTTTGTTGTTTTCTGTTCTTTTCTGTTGTTTTCTGTTGAGTTCTGTTGAGTTCTGTTATTTTCTATAACTATCTGTGGATATTCTGGGGGATTCTCTTGGCTTTGATGTTGTTTGTTTTGGCAAGCATGGGAAGATTTCGAGTGACTCGGAAAACCATAAATGATCGTCGATTCTCCCGGTTGGTTTTCTGAAAGTTGCTTGATCTTTCTTCCCCATGCTTGCAACTTGTTAACCTTTCATGTTCTATGTTTTCCAGTGCTACTACTGTATATAGTTACCGTTATCTGCTCAGCCGTGAAGTGTAACCGCCCTCATTTTCCCGAGTCAGTTCCTAACTGTAATGATCTACGGATCATGGGTGGCTAAGGCTAGGCCTTCGCCATACGTTAACCAGTAGCCTACCCAAACTATTGTTTCAGCTAGTAGATCTTTTGGCTATACGAAGCGCCCAAAGCATCTTCACCTGAAGCCCCTATTTCCCCGACTTCTCCTTTCTCCAACGAAAGAGCCTAGACCGGTCGAAGAACATGAAGATGGGAAACTGACAAGTACAAGGACCCCATTCCCCCGAGCCCATAGATAGTGTAGATGCCCTTTTCTCTTCATCGAGTTATTTTTATACAAACCTTTAAACTACTACTCTTAGTACTTTTCGTGAGTTCTTACACTAACAGGCCCGTACGTAACCGTACAAGTTCCTCATTTATGCTTGTGACAGTGTAAAAGGATTTGTCGAAGGGTCTCCTAGTTTATGACGGGGAGCTGGAACGGGAGAAAGAGAAGGCTGGACAGGATCGGCCATGATGTGCAACGTCTCTGAGAAAGATGCTTGCAAACTGTTAGGAACGGACTCAGAGAAATGAGGTCGGTTGCACTTCACGGCTAAGCAGATAACAGTAACTATATACAGTAGTAGCACTGGAAAACATAGAACAAGAAAGGTTAACAAGTTGCAAGCATGGGGAAGAAAGATCAAGCAAAACCTCAGAAAACCAACCACGAGAATCGATGACTATTTATGGTTTTGCAAATCATTCGAGATCTTACCATACTTGCCAAATCCAAACAATATCGAAACCAAATGAATCAACCAAAGGAACTAGAGACAGTTATAGAAAACAACAGAACCAAACAGAAGACAACAAACTCCGACAGAAACCGATAACCACCGAGAAATTCCAACTATTCCATCATCTTGGAGCCTGGTGTAACGTAGCACGAATCCCGTGTAACGCATCAGTGGAACCTACCAAAATCCCAGACATACCAGCCCACGATAAAAAGGATAATCACGAACGTTGGATGACGCAATGTCTATCAACACAGAACGCCATGGAAGTTTCCATCGCCCATGTTCGACTGTTATTCATGATAGGACCCCATCTCCCCGTGCCCATAGATGGTGTAGAGACCTTTTCCTTTCATCGAGTTCTTTTTATACAAACCTTTAAACAGCTACTCTTAGTACTTTTCGTGAGTTCTTACATTAGAACTCGATCTTTTCGTTTCTTTTCCTCGTTTGACCTCTGTTTTTCTTTTCCTGAACCCTGACATCGACCTGAACCTTGCCCCCTAGTTTTCCATCTTTTATTTTTTATTTTTTACTGTGCCTTGAATCTCTCCCTTTTTCTTTCTGCCCTCATTTCTCCTCTTTATTTTATTTTATTTTCGAATTCTTTTTACTTCGCTTTTTATTTTTATTTTTATATTTCCCTTTTCTTTTTCGCAAGCACCGTCCTTCGTCATGGAACCCTCTAACACCCCAAACGAGCCCCCGCCCCCGGAATTTGACGTGCAGACAGCTCTTACCCAACTGATAACGCAATCTGAGCAAGGGACCACCCAATTCGCACAACAAAGTATGTGTTGCGGTTGACAACCGTAGTTGAAAGCGAGGTTGCGGATGGCAACCAAGGTTGAAATAGGGGAGGAGGTGACAGAAGGCTTTTCGACATAAAAGGAACACCGTAGGCCATTCCCCCATTAAATAGTTTTCTTCCTTTCTTCTGCATCTGACAATAAAGTTCTCATAATCGGTTTAACTTTGTAGCAATTACAAGTCCCGTAACAGTATGCACGAAATGAATCAAACGGCTTTAGAAATCATGAGGGCTGAGATCAAAGAACAAATGCAATCCCTCTTCCAGAGTCTCACTGTACCCCGTGCTGCTGCCACCACTCCTGCTGCCCCTGCTGCCCCTGTTGCCCCCGCCGCTTCTCCTTCTCCAACCACAGAGCCTAGACCGGTCGAAAAACATGAAGATGGGAAACTGACAAGTATAAGGACCCCATCTCCCCGAGCACATAGATAGTGTAGATACCTTTTCTCTTAACCGAGTTCTTTTAATAACAACCCTTAAGCTACTGTAAGAACTCGAGAAAGGTACTAGGAGTAGTAGCTTAAAGGTTTATTTGAAAAGAACTCGATGAAGGGAAAAGGTATGTGCTCGGGGAGATGGGGTCCTTATACTTGTCAGTTTCCTATCTTCATGTTCTTCGACCGGTCTAAGCTCTGTGGTTGGAGAAGGAGTAGTCAGGGTAATAGGGGCTTCACCTCAAGATGCTTTGAGCTCTTCGTATAGCCAAAAGGTCTACAAGCTAAAACAGTAGTTTGGGTAGACTACTGGTTATCGTCACGGCGAAGGCCTAGCCGGAGCCCCCTATGATCCATAGATCATTACATTCAACTCCTTCCTTCTTCTCCTCACGTCGACCACGGACAGTCCGTAGTCTGTTCATACTCGTCCAGTGCTGCTGTGTTCATGAGGTGTTCCACCGGTTCCCAAGTTTGCTCTGTGTAACCTGTCCATTTTACCAGGACTTGGTGCTGCTTCCTGTATTTACGGTGTCGGAGAATCTTGTCTACCAGATACTCGCCTTCAAGTGCGTCTTCCCTGGATTGCTCGCGAGCTATCGGTGGGGGTTCAAGGTCTGAAAGCACTTGGGACGGCAGCGGGTCGTTGCGGTGTCTGCGGATCAGGTTCACATGGAAAACAGGGTGGATACCTTGGGGCGTGTCAAGCTTCACTGCGTGTGATCCTACGATCTTGATGACTTTGTACGGCAAGGCCAACCAGTCGAGTTTCTTGGAAGGCCGCAGGGTGTTGACGTTCTTCAACCTCAGGTAAACCTTGTCGCCGACTTGGAATGACTGTGCCGCTTGCCGACCTCTGTTAGCATGGCGTTCTTGTACATCTTGGGCCAGGGCCATGGACGCCTGGGCAAAAGCGGTGGCTTCACGATGCTTTGCCAACCAATTGTGCCCAGCTGTGGCGGGGGAAATTCCTGAGCCGGTGGGCTGCGGGGCTTTGGTTTCCACGGGGTCTATGTGGTAGCCGTGGCAGAAGAAGGGACTATTGTGTTACGGGACTTGTAATTGATACAAAGTTAAACCGATTGTGAAAACTTTATTGTCAGATGCAGAAGAAAGAAAGAAAACTATTTAATGGGGAAATGGCCTGCGGTGTTCCTTTTATGTCGAAAAGCCTTCTGTCACCTCCTCCCCTATTTCAACCTTGGTTGCCATCCGCAACCTCGCTTTCAATTACCGTTGTCAACCGCAACATATTTCCTGCGAGGGCGGAGACACGGTTGTTGAGAGCGACCTGTGCTTGGGGTAGCAGCGAGGCCCAACCATCCTGGAGGTACGTGGTGAAAGACCTAAGGTAGGTCTCTATTTCCTAGTTCGCGGCACCGGAAGCAGGCGTAGTTCTTCCTCAGCGTGTCCCTCTCTGCTTTGGACAAGGGCCTGAATATGACGCTCGATGGCTGCCGGTCCATCTGGTCTGGCGACGTTCTTGATGCGGGCTGTGGCTGGGCAGTGGCGGCGGAGAAGGGTTTTATCGACCCGTTGAGGAGCGGATCGTCGAGGGCTTCTAGATCAGAAGCCATGCCGTACACCTTGGCGACGTATTGGGCGTATGTGCCTTCCTGCACGAATCGACACACATCACGAAGCATCCTTCGGTTTAGGCACGCCTTCAGGGCGTTGATACGGGGTTGCTCACCCTCAATCTGGGCCTCGACAACGAGGTTTTCAAACTTTGGGAAGAAGGACGAAAATGGTTCTTGGGGACCCTGACGCAGCTGCGTTAGCCGCGTCATGGCACGTTGTGCCGCGTGTGGATCGATGAAAATGGTGTCCAGAGTTTGCAAGAATTGATGAGCATTGTGGCCTTTGGCAAGGCCCTGCGCGTACTGCGCGGCGACCATGTTTTGGGCTTGCGCCGACATACAAATCCATAAGTAGGCGTATTGTGCGCTGTCGTCACCGATGGCTACGCCATCATGTGTTAACTTGGCCCGTGCCGTGTGGGCCCAAACGAGGTAGTCCGTCCTTTTTCCTGAGAACATGGCAATGTCGGGTAGGCACGGCCTGGGACGTTCCCCGATGGGTTCTGGGGCGGTTGGTGGGTTGACGGCAGGAGCAGCGGCGGGGGCAACAGGGTCAGCAAGGGCAGTAGGGGCAGCAGGAGTGGTGGCAGCAGCACGGGGTACATTGGGGCTCTGGAGGGCGGATTGCATTTGTTCCTTAATATCGGCCCTCATGATTTCCAAGGACGTTTGATTCATTTCGCGCATATTTTGTTGCGCGAATTGGGTGGTCCTTTGCTTAGATTGCGTTATCAGTTGGGCCAGTTGGGTGAGAGCTGTCTGCACGTTAAATTCCGGGGGCGGGGGCTCGTTTGGGTTGTTAGAGGATTCCATGACGAAGGACGGTGCTTGCGAAAAAGAAAAGGGAAATATAAAAATAAAAATAAAAAGCGAAGTAAAAAGAATTTGAAAATAAAATAAAAGAGGAGAAATGAGGGCAGAAAGAAAAAGGGAGCAAGTTAAGCGTGAGCGAGAGAGGAAAAAGGGAGAGATTCAAGGCACAGTAAAAAATAAAAAATAAAGGATGGAAAACTAGGGGGCAAGGTTCAGGTCGATGTCAGGGTTCAGGAAAAGAAAAACAGAGGTCAAACGAGGAAAAAGAAACGAAAAGATCGAGTTCTAATGTAAGAACTCACGAAAAGTACTAAGAGTAGCTGTTTAAAGGTTTGTATAAAAATAACTCGATGAAGGGAAAAGGTCTCTACACTATCTATGAGGTCAGGGAGATGGGGTCTTTATACTTGTCAGTTTCCTATCT
Organism: Ceratocystis destructans; assembly: GCA_038407095.1. Lineage (NCBI taxonomy): Eukaryota > Fungi > Ascomycota > Sordariomycetes > Microascales > Ceratocystidaceae > Ceratocystis > Ceratocystis destructans. Next base: position 5,591 of record JAXASZ010000179.1, read on the forward strand.
TCATGTTCTTTGATCGGTCTAGGCTCTGTGGTTGGAGAAGGAGTAGTCAGGGTAATAGGGGCTTCAGCTCAAGATGCTTTGGGCGCTTTGTATAGCCAAAAGGTCTACAAGCTAAAACCGTAGTTTGGGTAGCCTACTGCGAAGGCCTAGCCTGAGCCACCAATGATCCATAGATCATTACATCGACTTTCTTTTGGATTGGCAAGCATGGGAAGATCTCGAGTGACTTGGAAAACCATAAATACTCGCCTGCTCCTCAAGTTGGTTTTCTGAAGTTGCTCGATCTTTCTTCCCCATGCACGCAACTTGTTAACATCCGTTGTTTTTGTTCTCTGTACCATTATGTCAATACAATTAGTTTTCTCTGCCTCAGCTGTGACACTGCAACCTCTCTCATTCCCTTGACTCCCGTTCCTAGCAATGGCAACCAAAGTTGAAATAGGGGAGGTGATGGAAAGCTTTTCGACACAAAAAGAACACCGCAGGCCATTTCTCCATTAAATAGTTTTCTTTCTTTCTTCTGCATCTGACAATAAAGCTTTCACAATCGGCTTAACCTTGTAGGAACTACAAGTCCCGTAACAAGAAGTATGAATTGATCAAAGCTTTTTTGATGAAACCTAACAACGAGGTTCGAGAAGTTGGAGGCACGAAAAGGAGAATTGTAGGAACTGTTGAACTTGGTGTTCAGAAAGTCGACGGGGCATTTCTCCTCACAAATCTTGGATACTGCAATAAGATTGTGTGATGGGCCGGGAACGTAGGCCACTTGTGTGAAGATGAGGAGCTCTTTCGTTGTTGATCTTATTCAGACCGTGCCTCCTTGAATAAGTGAAAAGGTACTTCTGCAGGCACGTTCGGTCTGCTTGGATGCTTCGCGACTGTTTTTTGGAGGGCACCTTTGGCCCGTACCAAGTGGTACAGGTTCTGGAGTAGTGCCTCCGACAGCGGAAATGAATTAGACGACGGATCTTCCAATCCGTGGCTGGAAGCTGGAACGGGGAAATAGAAGACGCGACAGGGTCAGCTATGATGTGCAAGGCCTCTCAAAAAGATGCTTGCAAACTGTTAGGGACGGACTCAAGAGAATGAGACAGGTTGCACCGTCAGGGCTCATACTGGAAAAAAAGGAACTATATTCGAGAATAACGCGGGAAACAAGGAGCAAAGAACAAAGAAGGCTAACAAGTTGCAAGCATGGGGAAGAAAAACCAAGCAAAACTTCAGAAAACCAACTGGGGAAGCAGACAATTATTTATGTGAAGTTTTGCTTGCAACTTTTTAACGTCCTTTGTTCTTTGTTTCCCGCCATATCTTTGAATACAGTCACTCTTCCTCCTCTGACCTTGACGTGCAACTTCTCTCATTCTCCTAAGTCCGTTCATAACACAGGATTTCTTGGTAATCAGAAACCTGACAGATGCCCTCATGAATGTACGGAAGTACCTGAGCGTAGGGTACTCTCGAAAGACGGTTGTTCACATACGACATCCGAGCCAGAGCTGTTGGGAACCAATCACAGTTCGTAGTCAATTTCTCTTTGATGTGAGAAATGAAGCGACGGAGGTCTTTCTTGTCGCCATGAAACTTGCTTGGATCGGGGAGTCGTTCCGAAAGCTGGGACGACTGGGTAGGACGCGTGGTATTTCCTGTGGCATCGGGGGCTGGAGCTTCGTGTTCAGTGGCAGTGACAGTGTTGGCAGGAACGAGGACAGTGGGCTTGGTATCCATCCACATTACTGGAGCTAAGCGAAAAGGAAGTCGCGAGTTGGAGCTTGCGGAGCGCCTCGCGTTCGTCGAGACAAGTTTCAAAGATTTCCTGGCGAGCTTCCTTTGGTTGTCGTTTCACGAGGCTCAGACGACAGCGGGCCTCAACAACTTTAGTTTCGGCTTCGGTCAATTTGGCATTTTGATCAAGGCCCTCAGCAGTTACTTTCTTTGCATACGCATACAGACGCTCGAAGTACACGTACCAATATTCGACGTCTTGATTGGCATGGGTGTGAAAGGACTCTTGGTTTTCAGGCCGGGAAGGAGGTTCAGGAATGGAGGACATCTCGTCAGTGTTTATGGGAAGAAGCAATATAATGTCACGGGTAGGCAGGAATAATGGACGGAAACTGTTACGAACAGTTGAACAGGCAGAACGTAGTTTTTGGTTTTGATAAACCGAAACAGCATTCTCCTATTCAGGCATCCCTTAAGCGCAGAGATGGACACCAGTTCCCCCTCAATTTTGGCCTCGAGGAGGAGCTTCTCGAACTTGGGTAGGAAGGTAGCGAAGGTCTCGTTGGGACCTTGACGGAGTCTGGTGAACGCGGTCATAGCTCGTTGCTGGACAGGGGGGTCAATAAAGATGGCGTAATGATCTATGGATTATGGGTGGGCATCATTGAGCCCTCTCATCAGACCTCAAATCTTAAAATCCTCGCCGTTGCTATAGAAGGTCGCAATACTCAGAGATGTATCGATCTAGCGCCTTATTTCCCTGCTGAATGTTCTCGACCCTCGAGATAATATTTTCTGAATGTTTCGCAAAGGTTCTGACTGACTTTCAGATGTACTGAAGTTTTCTGAAGTTTAGTTTCTTTTTTTTACTGAATAAGGGATCTGAAGCTGAATAACTGACAACAAAGGTGTTTTTTTCTGAGTGCTCAGGATTAAGCGCCGGCAACCTCCTTTGTTCCCTGTTGTGATTCCGACTTATCTTCCGTTCATCTTGTGCTTGTGTGCATCCTCTCTCATTCTTGTCGAGTTCGTTTCCTAGCATCTGGTGCTTGCGTCATTAGTACATATTGTGCATGTATTCGAGGAGTAGTGAGACTTGGAGGTTTGCACGAGCTTTGAGGGCTACAACGAGCTAGCGACAGCCCGTCTTCGCCTTTCCATCAAGAGACGCAAATATATAGGTTATTTGTGAGCTCTGGGTCTTAGAGCTTGTCCATCGACCCGTAACTTGTTCCTTTGGCATCTAAACGCTAGTCCAAGTACAAGGAGCGATGTCCAGAAAGGCGCTGTAGCGTGGGGAGGATTTGTCGCGGATAGGGAGGTGGGATGAGTGTGGGTACCATCGACGGCGGCTGTGTCTGGGTTGTGGTCCTTCTAATTCCTAGCGCTTAAGCGCTGGTATAGCAGGCGCGACACGGGGGAACACCGCTTCACTCCTGTCCATAGTTTCTATTGTCGAGGCAAACGGGAAAAGGGATTAGAAGAAGAAATAGAGGCGAAGGGGAGAAAAGAAAAAGAATATGTATGCATAGTAAGCAACAAAAGAATAATAGATGCACACGAAAATAAAGGGGATGATGATAAAGGGTGGCACACAGAAAAGGTGGCAATGGGAAAAATTGCGGGGGCATGCAGAAAAAATAGGCAGCACTAAGTGGGGTGCCTCAAGTAAAAAAACAAAATGGAATGGGATTTTTCTAAATTGTTGCCAGTGCTTAATCCTGAGCACTCAGAAAAAGCCCCTTCAAGCGATTAATTTGGAAAAGTCTAGAGGAGTAATAATGACTTTAAAACAAAGCTACTTGTGTCCTATTTATACTCCTACTTTCATCCAAGCGTTTTCTTTGTAAATCTCTTCCTCCAGACGCTTCTGCATCCCGATAGCCAACGTACCATCTGCAACGTCAGCCTGTCCAAATGTGGGTGCGCAGCGCAACACAAAGAAGTCAACAGTAAGAAATCCGTGTAACGTGACACAAACCCTAGTTACGGGTGGAACCTGCCAGAATCGAAGATATCGAACCCACGACGCAAGAGAAGGTCACAAGATATCTAATGACGAAATATCAATGTGCGTAGAATTTCTGGGGAATTACGCACGAGTTGGAGGCTTTGCACTCCTCTAAATCTCGTTTCTATCTTATCTTACTGGCTGGTCTGTGCTATTATATTCATTGTTCCCTAAAAGCGTAGCTGGCTCTACGCGAGTTTCGTTGGTTTCGTGTAATGGTTCGTCGACTTGTCTTATGTTCCGTGGTCGCCTATTAGTTGTGTTCGTTTATATTAGTGGGATTATATTTTGGGCTCAGACTTGCAAGCATAGGAAAAATTTGACTCACTCGAAACACTATAAGCAAACGTCATGTTCGCCATTTGGCTTTTCTGAGTTTCCCTCGATCTTTCTTCCTCATGATTGCAAATCGTTAACCTTTTTATTCTTTATTACTCTTCACCATAGTAACAACTCTATCTTACTCTATTTCTGCCGTCCTGACGTGCAACCTTTCTCTTTCTCTCGTTCTATTCTACCGCTGCCTAATTCATAACAATGCCCCTGCTGCCATCAAATTGCGAAAGGTTTTGGAACCGTGGGGGAGCCAGCGTATATACGGGAGTGATGTTCATGTCTATTTTGGAGGTAGTGGGTTTTTGAGATTCTGGGTCTGAAGATGTATCGTGTCCCATCTCAACGGTGTGCATCTAGTTCTTTTTTTGGGGTTTTTTTCTCCAAGTTTGAATTTTCTTAACCGTCGAGATAATCTGTTCTGGATGTTTTGCGGGGGTCGTGACTGATTTTCTGATATACTCAAGTTTCCAAAGTCTTTGACTGTATAAGATACTTGATCTTGAATAGCCGAACACAAAGGTGCTTTTCTTTTTTGTAGATCTGAGAATTTGTTACGGGACTTGAAATTGTTACAGAATTGAACTGATTATGAAAGTCTTATTGTCAGATGAAGAAGAAAGGAAGAAAATATCTTAAGCTCCTTTGTTCCCTGTTATGACCCCGATTTATCTTAGCTCCTTATCTATCTTCCTCTGTTTATCTTGTCCTTGCGTGCAACTTCTCTCATTCTTTCCCGGCCCGTTTCCCAGCATGTATATAGCCTGAGGGTGTGAACAGTGGGGCCAGAAACGGAACGAATCGCATCAATAGGGTCAGCTGATGGTTATACATCAGTTAGACGCCCTAGTCTTTCGCAGCGCTGGGACTAGAGGGCGGGGACTTCACATGATATCGAGTCATCTTGTGATCGGGTTTATCACAGTAGAAGCAGAGATTTTTGGTTCTGAAATCATTCCTCAAACTTTTGTGGGCAGCGTTCAGCTGCATCACCTCTCCTGTTTGAATTTCTGTGGCACTGAGCCTCGTGGGGAAACTCCTGGACTCTCGGGACCTCGCGAATTGAGCGTTGTCCCATTGTTTGCAGAATTGTGCAAAGTCCGCCAACGAATGTGTGAGAGGCTTCTTGTAAATCGATAAATCTTCAAGGGAGTCCTTCAGTCCATTCTTGGACAGTGCGATTGATTGAGATGTTTCGGTCTAGTTCAGGGTCGAAGCCAAGGTGACGAACTGGGAGTAGTAGTCTGAGCAAGAGCTGCTCTGTCTCAGGTTGGATATTTTACGCTCAGTGGTGGCGTACGAGTCGGGGTCACCAAAAGTTGCCTTAAAACTGCTCGAGAAAGCCTTGTATGTATCTAACTTGATGGTGCCTGGCGGCGCGATCCATGGTTGGGACGACATGGTGGCTGGTCCCTCCAACAGATTAAAAGCTGTGTCAGGCTTTATTCTGGGTATTAGGCGAAAAAGATGCCCAGAGGATAGTTTGGAATAGCTCTGGGAGATGGTCGATGGAGGCGCTGGTGTGCAACTGTCCGCTCCTGCAGTGCCCATAGGCGATGCGTGCAGTCGTAAACAGGTGGAAGGGTACTGCTGCAGGCACGTTTGGCCTACCCGGGTGTTTCAGGATGGGGGATTGAAGGCACCTTTAGCCTGTACGTAGGCGTACAGATTCTGGGTTTGGGCCTTCGACAGTGGGAATAGACTGGATAAGGGGGTCTTACGAATTGTCATTGGAAGTGAGAACGGGAACAACAGACGGGTCGTTGTATGCAAGGTCTCCCTGGGTAATGCCTGCAAACTGTTGGGAAACAAAGACGAGATAAACAAAAGAAGATAAATTAAGAGCTGAGATAAATCAGGATCACAACAGGTAACAAAGGAAGTTAACGAGTTGCGAGCATGGGGAAGAAAGATCAAGCAAAACTCAGAAAGCCAACTGGATGACAAGATAGTTGGTTATTCATGGTTTTCCAAGAGAACTCGAGAGCTTCCCATGCTTACCGCTCTGGAACAGAGAAAGAATTCAAAATAACAGAAACGAACAGAACTAAGCGACGATAACAGAAGATAAAGGAGCCCGATAGATACCCGATAAAACTCGAGAGACGCCAACTGACTGAACATCATATAAACTGGTGGAACGCGGTACAGCGCACAAAGAAGCCAAAAGCAAGAAATCTCGTACAACATAACACAAACCCCAGCTCAAGTGTAACTCCTACTGGTGGAAGTTGCAAGAATCGATGATAACCGAGCCCACGATTCAAGACATGGCCGCAAGACATCAAATGACAAAATATCAATGCGTATAGAACTTGAAAATTTTCATCGCCTATTTCAGACTATCATTCATTACGTCCATTCTATTCTGTTCATCTCACCCTATAGTGCAGCCTCTCTCTTTCTCTCGCTCTCTCCTTCATTTTTATTTCTGCCCGGTTCTTAATACGGGTAGACACGTAGCAGGGGACGGGCACTCAGATTTTGATTTTCGGGGTGATTACGCGGGGGCATGTGCGGTTTCTATTTTGTCTCTATTTTCTTTGTTACTTAGTCTCTGCTTTGTTTTACTTTGTCCTTTTTATTTTTTGTGTTCTTGACGACCACAGGAAGTACGCGAGTAGCAAGCTTGCTTGGGAGCATACGTGCTTCTCTCGCCCGAAACCGGTAGTCAGTCTTGCGCAGGGTTAATTCAGTCCGGTAACCAATCCGGTGTCGCCTGATTTCAGTGATTCCAGTAGGCGTTAGGTAAATTCAAAACGATCACCAAGATTACACGATGCTTCAATTAGATAGTTTGTTTCTCTTTCCTCTTTGACGTTAAGTTAAATCTCTCTTTATCTCCGAACCCGCTTACATGAAAACCTGTAAGCCAAATCATGACATCATTCAACATTATATTATTCTATTATTCTGTAAACCTCTTATTCTTATTTTTTTTTTCCTTTTTTGTACTCAATGTCATTTTCTTAGTTATTTCAATTATTTTCAATATTATCTTACTTTGTTTATTTATTTGGATATCCATTCCCACCTGAAGTGGAAAACATCGTTACAATGAACAATAGCTAACAAATCGAGTACAGTATAATAAATAGAACAAACACCAACTGCAAATCTGTTAGCAGAAATAGGGCTCTTACTCTATTTTCCTGCCACTAATCAATGCCCAAGGTATTTCTTGGGCTTTTTCCTGCAGTACAGTCTATGTTTAATTTAATTTGAATATATGCTACGTCTACTAGAATCACCAAGATCGAACGACGCCTCGGCACAGTCTATATTTGTTGGTCAGTAGCGTAGCTTGTATGTACTATTTTACGTCTACTTACTGGTTTTCCACAGCAATACGACGAAGCGTAGCTTGTAACTTAGCTACTGATTATGCAAGCTACCGCTGTCTCTGATCTTTTGAAAGTATGGGAAACTGAGCTAGGTTCCTGACTTCCAATCCCCTCGCTTACGCACTTGGAAATATTTTCCTTTTCTTTTTCTTTTTCCACTTGCGCGCGTGTAAACCATTTTTCAGTTGTCCGCTTGGAATTATTTCCTGTAATTTACAAAATTCTACTGAAGGCGGCAGCGGAGAAAACCATGAGAACCCATCACTATTGTTCTTTTCATTGTGTTATTTTACGTCTACCTACTGTTATTTCGCAGCAATACGACGGCGTCTTCCGGACGTATGTTGCTGACTAATTTCATCTCACAGAAACTCCCCGGTGGTCAGCAATTGCAGGTCTGCTTAGACTTTGAGTGCCTCTTATGACTTTTCACGGTCCGGTGCTTAGGCTATGAAGACTCTCGATAAGACCCCATTGCCTCCCCTCTTCTTGTTTCAAATACCAAGTTCTACAGTTCTAATAACTCTTCGAAAGTGGGATGTCGTTTGATCTTGGTGATTCCAGTAGACGTTAAATGTATTCAATTCAATTCATTCTCCGAAAGCGCTGCTGTTTTTCAAACTATTATCTTGTTTTTCTTCCACGAAATCGATATATTCTTACTATTTCCTCATTTGTTTCCTTTTGAGTTCCCGATCATACACAGTTGGGTCCCTTAATTTGTAAACACGACGTGGATTTTCGCGTTTAACTGAGTTTTTCTTGATGGCATCGACTCCTTTGAATTCAAATATCATGACAACGACTTTATGGTTTTGAATACACTCGCCATGATATTGAATGGAGGTCATCAGAGAGACCAGTAATTGTCGCCTACAGTCAGGTGCAATTTGTGGCTGTCTAGCCTCCGGTAAATGTCACCGCAAGATCGCGCGCGCGTTCCACGTCTCTCCAACCACCGTTCTTTAGACAATGAAAAGGCTTAAAGAAATCGGCCAAATAGAGTCGAAAGCTATGAGTGGATGGCCAGGTCTTACACCTCGCCGGGAAAAATGTAGCTTATTTCAACCCGCAAAAAAGAAGACGAAATGAACATATAATCAGCTTCGATACTTGATCGCTTCCTACGTCTCACGATCTACGATACGGCGACTGTTCCGCAGGCACAAGATACGCAAATAGAAATCTCTGGCTAGAACTCCACTTTCTGTTCAATCTGCCGGACTCAGGTTTCATTTTGTATCTGATTACAGAGGAAACGAAGAAGATTTGTTGATGGCATAATGCTTGAAAGTTACGTTTCCTATTTAGTTTCGTTTCTGTTGATTTTTGGCTTTCTTTCGACAATCTTCTCTGATGAACACAGCTGTCAAAACATCGAAAATCATCCAAATAGACGGATTCTCAGGTCATCTAAAGAGAAATGGAATGCGGATTTCGTCAATTCGATATCTTGTGGAAAACGTGCGATTTCCATCATTGTTTAGGCTGCGATTTGGAAAGGTGGCCGTACAAAGATTGTGGTGATGCAAAGAGACCGCAGACCTATGAACAAAAGGCGGTTAAACTGCTTGTAGATATCAAAAAGCTCTAGAATATGGTCTTCTACCATCTTATGACGGTACGAAATACTTCCAGCAAGATGATGCTTCTATTCATGTATGTCCAGAGTCGATGAAGTGACTGTCAAATGATGCGATTGAAGTGTTGCCTTTCTGGCCTCCTCACAGCCCAGATTTAAATCCAATTGAACATTTATGGGCCGGTTTGAAAGCTATTCTCGCCAATAAATACCCAATATCTAAGAATTGAAGAGAAAAGCTGAAGATATCGACTTTCTTCACAATGTTTTATAGGAGTGTTGGGAGGCGCTCGATCAAAGCTTCATAGACACTTTGATTGATTCGGTGCCTCGCCGCTTACAGGCGGTGCGAGATGCTAAAGACTGGTACACAAGATATCAAAGCCCGGAATCAGACAGGGCTCTATGTCCATGTAATCTGTCTCTTATTATCTCTACTTAATCTAACATGGTTTTGTTCCAAAGTTTTGTACCGATATTCCAAAGGGCCGGTGTCGTGGGGGCTTTTTTGGACTATTCACAAACTTTCGAACGATAATGTAACAAAGTCAGTCTATTCTAATAAAATCGAACAATTGACAAGAGAAAACGGGCCGACAATGATCGAACAAATGACACACGAGTTGTGTGAACTAAAACTAACGCTCAACAAACTACCGTTATTAGCTTCACACCAAAGAAATAAAAAGTGAAGAACTCCCCCAGCGGGCGCCTCAACAAATATTCCATCAGCCCAGCAACGACCCCAACTTCCAGATGCTGAAAGGTTTGATGGATCAAGCGCCACCCGAATTTCTGGCTTTTTCTGGACTTGGAGGGAAGAGTTCACCAAGATGGGGAGGCCTTTGGAGGAGCCCTAGACTGCCTTTGATACACATCTGGATGACTGAGTCGTGATGCCCGCAGTCGTGCGGCAACTGTGCTACCCGGCTTCATGGCGTTGCCGGGAAATAAGGGACTAGAACCTTTCTTTTTATACCTCAGATCCACATATAGAGTCAACAGTGTGGCGACAAGAGCGACGGCAAAAATCAGCAATCTTGGCATTAGGATGAAGGGAGTCTCCCAACATGTTGAGTACTGAAGATTGCTTGTAGACGCTGGTTTCCACGCCTGATCAGATTTTGCAAAAATCGCGTTCCTCCGGCAAAGCTTCTCTGCCAGGGTTGTGCTGAGAATGGGAAGCCACAGTCCGGTTGAGACCTATGCGAGCTTCAAAGATGATCTCCTACATACCTGGAAACTGATCTCGTATGCAGACACTCTGGCTTCTCTGCAGCCTTTTTTTTCTAGGCCCCAGTTTCCAAGCCTTAAACACCCAGACAAGATGGACTGGGCCCCAGCCAGAGCGTCCTCATCGACCAAAGGGGGCAAGCAGAGAGCCCTATGGGTAACAAAAGAGAAATTACAGAAACGCCCTGAAAATTATTAGAATTGGCTGACCGTGTGTGATATTATTAGTGGCTTCTATCAGAATTGATTGACCATGTAATACATAGTCTAAAACTTGAAAAAGAATCAAATGAGGAAAAAGTAACAATATTTTGTTTTCGTAGAGGAAAAGAAACAAGATAGTGTGAAAAGTAGTAGCACTTTGGGAGAGTTATTGGAACTGTAGAACTTGGTATTTGGACCAAGAAGAGGGGAGCCGACGGGCTCTTATGCTTTCCTCCGCTGCAGCTTTCATTACAATCTAGTAGATCACGAGAAATATTTTCCAGGCGCACAAGTGAAAAACGGTATCCAATATATATGGTAGTACGATTTCCTTTCCTTGTGTTTTCAACTTTGCTCCTCAAGCAACGTCCTCGTCTTCTATCTGATAGTATCTTTACTGTTTACTTTTTTTTATATATTCTTCTGTCTACCCGTCCTTCCCGCCCGCAGCAGTAAAGATTCTTCTACAATATTTTATATGAGCTATCCTCATTAGAAGTTGCAACAGTTACTTTATTGCAGCAGAATGAATTTCATAACCAATATGAGTCGAACTGAAGTTACCCGTCACAAGCCTTGAGCTTAGAGTCAATCTTTGTGTAACAGCTTGCAAAAAAACAGGTGTAACAATGGCCAGGCGTATATGTGTAACATTATGTAACAGATAAATGAGAAGTCCGTCTGAATTGTGCCAATTATAACAACTCGGACAAGAGAGTTGATGAGGGTGTTTAATGGGTATCCCTCTTCCATTCTCTTGACATGATGATTTAGCCCCATTATTTGTAGGCAAGCTGCTCCCAAGCCTGGAGGACGTATTCCTTATTTTAGTGACGGTCCTGTCCCATTTCCTACATCTAGTGTCCTCAACTTAATCAGTCTCAGACATCACGGAGGCCTAGTGCTATCATTTTAGGACACCTGGTTCTTGCTCAATTTTGGGGGTTCCTTGCCCACTAGCTTGGGATAGTGATTATGCCGCTAGCATGTCCAAGGATCCAGACACTAATCTGTACACGACATTACCAAGAGAGTGTCGCTTGCCACTTTGTTCAAGCTTTCTTTGAACAAGTTTAGGTCAAATCTATACAGGTCAAAATGCAATACATAGCTGCTGAAGGTCTGGTAGAGGCACTCGAACAAACGAAGCATCTAACACCCATCAGCTTTTGTAGTATTATAGACTCTCAGACTAGAGAATCATTCTAATCACCCAGTCACAAATCTTTCGTCATTTGCCGCTCGGCCAAATCTATGAAATCAGCTAGGCAGCAGCTGGATCTATCGCACTTCCAGCCCTAATAAGTAAAGGCCTAATCTATAAAACGGAGGAAATTGGCATGAACATCTGTATTCTAATAAATAAATAAAGAAAGAAACTAGACCTAAGGGGTGAGCAGCCTAAGCCAGCTTATAATAAAACTAACTTCCATAACTCTTCAGTTCAGGGTCAACACGCCTTAGCCTTCCAGACCAAATATAAGTTTTTATTCCTAGCATAATAGCCATTGCAAAACTCCTCCTGCTCGAGGAACCCATATGTTTCTTTAAAGCATAACTAGCCTCAACTCAACCAAGAAAATGATTCGATTAATTTCTACTATTTTATTCCAACTACAAGGATTTAGCACATCTTCCCAATATGTCATACGATTGCCCATATGACAACTTGCTGTGTGACAATGCTCCTTTTTGTCTTAAGATAATCAGCTCCAGTAGCCTGTATACATCCATGAATATGTTATGCACTTCCAAGCTATTTCCAACATCACCCTACGCTCCATATAATACCCGGTTAGTTTCCTGCTGAACACTATTTATGATCTCTCAGAGACTGTCGGTCGTTAATTCCAAAACAAACGCACATGTTTACACAAACGGTAAACAAAGCCTATTGCGTTCAGATAATAAGAAGCATCATCATCCAGTCATGTATATATGTTGTGGCAAGTGATGCGGGTCCAAGCAAATGATGATAGCCATATAATAGTACGAATAATATAGCACCTAGCAAGCACATACCAGAGGGCTGACTGGCACAGAGAGTGGGAGAGCGTTCGAGCTTTTTAGAGAGAGCTATATAGGGACTTATGCACTTCCTTTCCTTTCTTTTCCCTTCTTCTTGTGCTTAGTTTTATTTTACTTGCCTTTTATCTCCCTTTTTATCCATGATTACTACCAGAGCAAGGCTAGTAACAAGCTTGCTTAGAAGCATACATGCTTTTCTCACCCAAGGTCTGTGCTTAGCCTTTCAGAGGGTTAATTCTGTCCGGTAACCAATTCAACATCGTTTGATCTTGGTGATTCCAGTAGACATCAGATCTATTCAAATCAAATCAGGCTACTCAGCCCACAAGTCTATTATTGCATTGTGGCACCGCTGTGTGTCCAAGATTCCAACATCTCATACAAGGTATAGTAGCTCTAGATGATGCCATAATTCAAGAATAGCAATGTGGCTACCAACTGCTGGGTATTTAGCTGCAGGTGGTCGCAGAAGTGCTTCAAATCTGCTGGCCAAATTTATTAGTAGACTTCTTTTGAAAAGCAAAGTTACAGCAGGTTGAGGGCCATGCTAGTTTTGTCTTTTCAGAGCAAATGATAGATAGTCTATATAAATCTCCAAGTGGCTTAGCAAAGTTCTAAACAAACTCAGCTCCATTGGAACTCCCATACTTCAAATTGGTCATTATTAGCAAGCTTGCTCAGATACACGTAATCGAGATATGGAGCATCTAATCAAGCGATCGGGAACTTATGTTTCCAGGACTGACTTCCTTCCAGTCTTTTATGTAGTCGACAAGACTGCGATGACGACCAGTAATGATATTTAAGCGGGTTTTTGAGGGGCCAGAACTTCCCTGTTGATTATAATATTAAATCTCGATGTGTAGCTACAGACTGTAACATTTATCGAGGAGGCCAGCCTCTCCGACCTCTGGGTTTCTAGTACGCCAAAGATAGTGCGACAAGCTAGTTCTCAATCTGATTATTCTGAAAGGCAAATATGAGGGATCGTGGTAGCTCCCTAGCATAAGTTCCTGACCCGTTTGAGTGACTTTCAGAGAGAATGAAAGCAATGATGTATCAGAACGCCCTGTTGAAGTCTGGGGCTCAGATTCTTCAATAGGAAACTGAGGCTCTTGACACCCATTGTAGAGTAAAAGGTCTCATCTATAGAATGGACAAAGGATTTCGGTAGATGAAAGAAGGTATGGGGCTAATTAGAAGACATTGATGCCTCGAAGTTGGCGGAATTGTCGAGGAGTAGTCGGAGTAGACCAGAGCTGGCGACGGCAAGGCGGTGTGGGACTTGTGGTAGAGATGGCAATAGCTCCAGAACATGCCGGGTTGTTGAGATATCGAGGGGAAAGACTAGTGGTTAGCTTCAGTTAGATACTGTGTTGTGGCTATATGCTATGTTCTGTCCTAAGGGTTGATATTCTTGGTAAAATCGCTTATCATACACATTATCCAGCATCTCATTTATTTGCCCTGCCTCATACGACATAGCATGAACCAACCATGATATCCAGCTAATGTTTTCAATAGCCACAACAGCATTTATAGCATGACGATAACTGTTGAAAAGAGTCCGTTGACAAAATAGACAATGGCAAGGGTCACTGTTTTTCTTGATCTTTATTTCGGCCTCATACTCAATCAGAGTAAACTACAAAATAAAGACGATTTATGAGTCGATGGTGAGCCTGTATCGAAGAGGGTTGTTTATTGCCGAATTGCTAAAGAAAAGAGATAACTAGAACTGTATTATGTACTATATTACACCTTTTAAGATCGACGTACTGTTCTTTTGCAGAAAAACAGCAATGCAGCCAACTGCTCGCAGCTGGATGATGTAGCATTCCAGTACAACTTCCAGTCAGCCAGCTAGCTACCTGTGTCTTCAGGTTGCAATGAACGTGTGTACACTAACTAGCCTCTGGCTTTCAGCAATAGTAGGCAGGGGCAAGGTACAGGGTTCCATGACTACTCGCGGAGGCTGCTTTTTCTGATTTTCTGCTCTCTTAGCATCTTCTCATGAAGCCCTCGACGTCTTCGGGCCCTGCAAAATCGCCTCCTACCCCATCTCTTTTTGTCGTCTCCCCTCTCGCCTTTGTCAAGCTACCTCCCGAATTAGCTATATTCGCCTGGTATTCCCTAAGTGCTGCAGGCGTTCTCCTATAGCTGGTAGAGGCAATGGCCCAACTCTCCTCATGGCTTGAGGCAACTGTCTCAGGAAGACCTGGACGATTAACTACAGACTCCGGACATTGTTTGCCCGAGATTATGGGCACGAGGCTGCAATGTAGCATACCAACGACATGACATATCGCTTTAATGTTATTCCACAAGCTTGTCTGTAAAACCTTGGCTCCATGGCCTTGGCAGAGACTTGCATCTCTTTATTTTCGAAAAAGAGGGAAACTAATCATACGACAGTGAAAATCATAAAAGAGGGATATATAGTAAGGCCTAAAGTGAATGGTGACATAGCGTGCTTGATGAGCGGGTGCACCAACCAAGTGAGTGCACTGAAAATGCCCTATCCTTCCCCTTCGCATCTACCTAATCAACTATTTGTCAACCAAATAAAAACATGACACAATCAAGAAATGACATCAGTATGCTTTTCACTCTCTAGGCTTCTCAATAACTTGTAATTAGGTATCAGACCTTTCACAAGGTTGAACCAGGTGCATTATCATGCTGTTGATCACTGACAAGATGGTGTTGAATCGCAGCACAATACCATCACTAATTCATAGCGACTATCTAATCTAGAGGAGCTAATCATCGTCTAGTTTATTTTCAATCCGTACTCATGAGGGTTCCCCTTCTGACTAACTGCATGGTAATGACGAAATGGCCAATTGGCTGCTCAATGGCCACCATGTGTCAACCATCAGCAAGTACTAGGCGCCCAACTTCAAGTGATAACGCCATCTCACTAGCTAGTACTGAGAACGTAGGCCCCTGGGAGATTGGGATATTGCCATGGCTTGCAATAGCTGGACTGACAATTGTACCGATATCAAGTAGCTCAAAACTTCAGTCATTATATATGACATGCATTAACCAGTCACTATTGTCTTCTCATTCTTGACGAGTATGAAAGTCACTACTCAGTTAACCTTGAGGAATATCGTGAAGACAACTACATCATCACACTATATATGCCACTTCCTTTATCACGCCTGCTTCGGGCTGCTTTAGACTACTCAAGAAATACCATAGTTGATAAGTTGAGCATCTAGTCAGGTGCTCAATAACTTATGTTTCCAAGACTGGTTTCTCTTCAGCCTTTTATACTGCCCACTGAACAGCTATAACAGAAGGCAATATCAGAGGACAGGCTTATTCCATTAAACGTAGGAAGAGTGATGTTGAAGCGTGGTGTTTGGGCTATTGACTCTGTCGGAAAGACATTGATGCACAGGTGACGGCATAAGTATCCAGGAGTGATGGACGGATAAGGACGGGGCTAGCGAGGGCAAAGCAGTATGAAACAGGTGGTAAGGCTGGTCATAACTCAAAAACATATCAGGTTGTCATCGAAATATCTGTGGAAGAGAACAGTAATCAGTTTCACTTGAGCGAATATTGTGTTGCGATTTTATGCTATGATGCGTCTTGAGAGTGCACTCGCTTACAATGCATGTTATGACTATAAGTATATGAGTTTCCGAAGTTTAGAAAGATACACAGCACACGTGGTAAAAGAATTAAGCATATTACACCAACCTATAGCACCGCGCCTATACAGCGAAATCTATGATTTCCGGGCCAGCAAAGCGATAGGAACTTTTCTGCTGCTGCTGCTGTGCTGAGTGAAAAATAGACAAAAGAAATGCCGCCACCGTCCGCGTTGGACTGTCACCCTCTAGACCATGGATGGTTTGAGACGAAAACGAGGAATCGGCAAGGTTTAAGAAACAGTTTGCTGTAAGCGCAACTAGGGCCTCAGTCTTGTAGTCCTGGTAATCATCTTTCCGTTTTGTTTCATAGTGTTGTCAGCTTTTACTGCCCACCCGTTTCTTCCCAGGAAGTCAGCAATGTAGAGGCCTAGCCAATGATGAGTTCCGAGATGGCTTACTCTGGCCTTGAGCAAATATTCTCCCTCGTCCCTTCGACCGATTCATTGAATCCGCCAGAGCCAAAGCTCAAGCCATGTCGTCGTATTTTTGTTTTGTGAAGTTGAAGTTGTGTTCTACAAGTTGCACACAAAGCGTGTCTGCATGCCCTTCTTTCTGTTTGATGGTAGCCCTTAGTCCCTCTTCATAAACCCCAACCCTAGTCCGAACGCGCCCTTATCGATTTTTTCACACAAGTCTCCCCCCAATTTAGGTTAGAGTCATAGTTTTGGCGTTGGAAGTGGCTGTTAGCGTCACTACAAATTGTATGGAGGGGCAATTTCGGGTGTGCGTGCCAAAGTTTTAAGGATGATGACTCTTACTTTTGCGTAATTGCTATTTTGAAAGTTTGAAGCAGCACTCGAGACATTAGAAGTATCGAGACAAATTGCAGCTCGCTTTTCTCCCTGACTCTCTTCTCTTCTTCTCCCCATCTGCGTTTAGCCTTGCATCAAGTTTGCCACTTGCCATTTCGGAATCTAGTGGGTGAATCAACAAATAGGTGTGAAGCATCTCGCGACACCACACCCGAAGTGAGTAGTCAACATGAACTCCCTCCCCTGAAAACTATCTTATAATCGTGCTGCCCGTTTCTTCTTGCTCAGGTTTTATCCTGTCGAGCGAAAATTCAAAGTCCCCAAGTTGGTAAATTGCCATTATCTCGTACCAATTTAACTCTTTTTCTGGGCTTCATACGACACACAACGCCCTACTCACCTTCTCAAGCGAAAGTCTTCTTCTCATTTTGTGTCTAACGCTCGGGTTTCCGTAACTTTTAGTGCTTGGCTGGAGCGTATCATCAATTGACTGCTGGCATCTTGATTACGCTCTTTACTTTTTCGTTACGATCCCCTCTTCGTCGTATTTCCCCTTTATCGCCAACCTTTCCAAGGCCGCTCTTTGATTGACGCTACCTGCTCCGATGAGTGACTCACAGGGCTCTGCCCCTACACGGATCCCTATTTTGGGAGAAGAAAATATCATTATCGACAGCGGGCTGTGGCTTGATTTCGTTCCGCAGGAACTACTCAACAACATCCCAGGCTCGACGTACGTCCTGATCACAGATACTAACCTGTACGATACCTATGTTCCCTCGTTCAAGTCTGTTTTTGAGAAGCTTGCTGCAGCCAAGGCAGATGTCCCTCGTCTGCTTACATACGCCATCCCACCTGGCGAAGTGTCGAAGAGCCGGGAGACCAAGGCCGAGATTGAGGACTGGATGTTGGAGCAGCAATGTACTCGTGATACCGTCGTGATTGCCCTTGGCGGTGGTGTCATTGGTGACATGATTGGCTATGTCTCTGCTACCTTCATGCGAGGAGTGCGTTTTGTACAAGTCCCAACCACTCTCCTGGCCATGGTTGACTCGTCCATTGGTGGCAAGACCGCTATTGACACACCCACGGGAAAAAATCTGATTGGGTCGTTCTGGCAACCACAGCGTATTTTCATTGACCTTAAATTCCTCGAGACTCTTCCTGAGCGAGAGTTTATCAATGGCATGGCTGAGGTCATTAAGACTGCTGCTATCTGGGATGAGGCTGAATTCGCCGCATTGGAGCAAAACGCACCAAGCATTCTTCATGCTGTTAAAACAAAGCCTAGCACTTGTAATGGCTCGTCTAACCGCCTCACAGCGATTCTACACATCCTCAAACGTATTGTGGTTGGATCGGCTCGTATCAAGGCTTCTGTTGTCTCCAGCGATGAAAAAGAGTCTGGCCTGCGCAATCTACTCAACTTTGGTCACTCAATCGGCCATGCAATTGAGGCTCTCCTTACCCCCCAGCTACTCCATGGCGAGGCTGTTGCCATTGGCATGGTCAAAGAAGCTGAACTATCGCGATACCTCGGCATTCTAAGCCCTGGTGCTGTAGCACGTCTGTCTAAATGCATTGCCAGCTACGATCTCCCTATTTCAATTTTCGACAAGCGTGTTGTTAAGCGCACTGCTGGCAAGAAATGCCCCGTTGATCTTCTTATGAGCAAAATGGCTGTTGATAAGAAGAATGTCGGTACGGCTAAAAAGATTGTACTTCTTAAAGCTATTGGTAAAACATTTGAAGAAAAGGCTACCACTGTCGATGACAAAGCCATCCGCGTTGTTATTTCACCAGCTGTTGTCTCTACCCCTGGCACTGTCCCCAAGGACCTTAACGTTACTGTCACCCCCCCAGGCTCCAAGAGTATTTCTAATCGCGCCTTAGTTCTGGCGGCCTTGGGTACTGGTTCTTGCCGTATCAAGAATCTATTACACTCAGATGATGTTGAGTTCATGCTTACCGCCCTTTCCCAGCTTGGCGGCGCTACATATTCGTGGGAGGAGGCTGGTGAGACTCTTGTGATTAACGGAAAAGGGGGTCAACTCAACGCCTGCGCTGAACCTCTATATCTTGGTAACGCCGGTACCGCCTCTCGCTTTCTAACTACCGTCGTTGCTCTATGCAAGCCTGTTGAAGGAATCGCGTCTACTGTCCTTACAGGTAACGCCCGCATGCAGCAGCGTCCTATCGGTCCCCTTGTGGATGCTCTCAAATCCAATGGGCTTTCTATCCAGTACCTCGGCCCCAATCTTAGTCTTCCCTTGAAAATTGATGCCGCCGGTGGTTTTTCTGGCGGCCTGATTGAACTAGCTGCGACCATTTCGTCACAGTATGTCTCGTCTATTTTGATGGCTGCACCATATGCTAAGGAGCCCGTCACCTTACGTCTTGTAGGTGGCAAACCTATTTCGCAACTCTACATTGATATGACGATTTCCATGATGAAGTCCTTTGGCATTAATGTTGAGCGGTCAACTACGGAAGAAAACACATATCATATTCCAAAAGGTACATACAAGAATCCTGCCGAATATGTTATTGAAAGTGATGCTAGCTCTGCCACTTATCCCTTGGCTGTTGCTGCTATCACTGGCACAACTTGCACTGTTCCCAACATTGGTTCCAGCTCTCTTCAAGGTGATGCACGCTTCGCCACAGAAGTGTTGAAGCCCATGGGCTGTGTGGTTGACCAAACAGCGACATCAACTACAGTCACTGGTCCTCCCGTTGGTTCTTTGAAAGCCATCCCTCACGTTGACATGGAGCCTATGACAGATGCTTTCTTGACTGCCTGCGTGCTCGGTGCTGTTGCAAATGGCACTACTACCATTACTGGAATTGCCAATCAGCGTGTTAAAGAGTGTGACCGCATTGGAGCTATGCGTACTCAGCTAGCCAAGTTTGATGTCACATGTGTTGAGTTGGATGATGGTATCCAAGTCATTGGCCGCCCGCTCAACGAAATCAAGACACCCGAGTCCAATGTTTATTGCTACGATGACCATCGTGTGGCCATGAGCTTTAGCGTTCTTTCTCTTGTGGCCCCTAAGCCTGTCCTTATTCTAGAGCGAGAATGCACCGGAAAGACGTGGCCTGGATGGTGGGATATCTTGTCTACCTCATTTGGTGGATCCCTAGATGGCGCTGATGTTGTTCCTAGCCATAGTTCGCCAGCTTCTAGCAGCGAAGAAAAAAACAAATCAGTTGCAGGCACCAAAGCATCTGATACCCGCTCGGTCTTCATGGTTGGTATGCGTGGAGCTGGAAAATCGACCGCAGGTAGCTGGACTGCCGGTCTTTTGGGCCTAAAGTACATTGATCTTGACCGTGAATTGGAGCGTCGTTGTGGAAAGACGGTACGTGAGATTATACACGGTTCTGAAGGTTGGGAGGGTTTCCGTGCTGCGGAATTAGCACTTCTAAAGGATGTCATCACCAATCAGAATACCGGATATGTATTCTCGTGTGGCGGTGGCATTGTTGAAGCCCCCGAGGCACGCAAGATGCTCGGTGATTATCGCAAAGCTGGTGGCCGTGTAATTCTTGTGCATCGCAACATCGACCATGTGGTAAAATATCTCAATGCGGACAGTACTCGCCCGTCATTTGGCCAAGATGTGCGTGAGGTTTATCTCCGCCGAAAACCCTGGTACCGCGAGTGTAGCAGCCACGCCTATATGAGTCCATATGTCCACGAGAGCGAAGTTTCTCACTCAGCTCCTCCTCCAGACTTCCGGGCTTTTGTGGCTGCCGTATTCGATCAAGAACACCACTTGGACCGTATTTGCCATGCCAAGCAAAGCTTCTTCGTGTCTCTGACATTCCCAGAGATAGGCCCTGTAGCAAAAATTATCCCACAGGTTGTTGTTGGCTCCGATGCCATTGAGCTAAGAGTTGATCTTTTAGCAAATTTGCATCGTGAGTCTGTTGCTCATCAAGTTTCTCTGCTCCGTTCATTAGCCCCCCTACCGATAGTTTTCACTTTGCGCACTGTCTCTCAAGGCGGCATGTTCCCAGACGATAACTTTGAGAAGGCTCTTGAGCTTTACACCCTGGCGACTCGTATCGGAGCTGAGTACATTGATTTAGAAATGACTATGCCTGCGGATATCCTGAATGCTATCTCAGAGGCGAAGGGGCGTTCCCGCATTATTGCGTCTCACCATGATCCCAACGGAACTCTATCATGGAAAAATGGCTCCTGGATTCCTTTCTACAACAAGGCTCTGCAATATGGTGACATCATCAAGCTTGTTGGCGTAGCAAAAACCTTGGAAGACAACTTTTCCTTGGCATCGTTCAAGTCTCGGATGTTGGCTGCGCATCATGTCCCCATGATTGCACTGAACATGGGGCCTCACGGCAAGTTGAGCCGTGTTCTCAACGGTTTCCTAACTCCAGTGTCACATGCTGCTCTGCCATTCAAGGCAGCTCCTGGGCAGTTATCAGCTGTTGAAATTCGCACGGCCTTATCACTTCTTGGTGAAATTGAAAAGAAGCAATTTTACCTTTTCGGAAAGCCTGTCTCGGCGTCACGCTCTCCCGCCCTACACAACACTCTGTTTGGAATGTCTGGTTTGCCGCATCATTACTCGACTTTTGAGACCGACAATGTTGCCGATGTCAAAGACTTGATTAGGTCACCCGATTTTGGAGGTGCCTCGGTCACGATTCCACTCAAGATCGATATTGTGGACCTCATCGATGAGGTTTCCGACGCCGCCAAGGCCCTTGGAGCTGTCAACACTATTGTCCCACTGCCGAATCCCAATTTGAATGATGGCAAACCTTCGCCTCGTCTTATTGGTGATAACACTGACTGGAAGGGCATTGTTTATACTCTGAAGAGCGCCGGTATTGAGAAACTCCGAGACCTGGATGCTGATCCTCGTCCCGCCGTTGTTGTTGGCTCTGGTGGTACTAGTCGTGCAGCTATATATGCCTTCATGGACATGGGTTTCTCTCCCATTTATGTTGTCGCTCGTAACGCCAAGGCTATGGAAGGATTGTCTCAAACCTTCGGCCCCAGCTGTGATATTAGATTTCTGTGCTCAGTTGCCGATTCTGAAAAGATTCTATCAAACCCTCCAGCTGCCATGGTCAGCACTATTCCTGCTGATCGTCCTATTGATGCTGGTATGCGGGAGGTTCTTGTCACTCTCCTACAGTCCAGTTTCGATTCTGCGTATCCTCGTGTTCTCCTAGACATGGCTTACAAGCCTCTTCAAACTCCTTTAATGCAAATGGCGGAGGACTCTTCCGAAAAATGGGTCACTATCAACGGCCTAGAAGTGCTCATTTCCCAGGGCTGGTACCAGGTACGTTGCAGTATTTTGAAACTTATTGCTCCTATTATATATAGGCTATCACTAACGATGATTCTAGTTCCAATTGTGGACCGATATTACGCCCTTGTTCAGCGATGCTCGTAATGCTGTTATGGAGGAGTCTGGTTCGTCTATCTCCTTACCTTCAACGATCTAAAATACAAGCATAAAAATGGCGGAGGTGGAAAAAAGAATAATGGTGAATTTATTTTGTGTCATTTTCTACATTTTTTGTTTTACTGTTTCTGCATCTTGAAGTTAGGTAGCTGAGGTGTTGAATGTCACCAATATTTCGATAAATGCCCACAACATGTGTCCAAATGCCAATTTGATCAAGGACGCGCTCAGTCCATCTATCGCCCGCAAACATCATAAGAACTGTAGATTAAACGCCTATACCATGAGACCGAAAAGAAAAAGAAAAAAAAAGACTCCCGCTCTCAACAACTTCAACTTTCGTAACTCTGCAGACACAACCACAACATCTCCTCAGATAAAAACCAAGAGCAACAAGAAAAACAGGGCGCAAAATTTCACGAGCTATGAGCAATAGAAAAGGAATCAGATGGGTTGTTTAGAATGTCTTCTGTTTAGGGTAGAAAAGGTAAGAGACTCTGTAAGATACGTTGAAGTAGAAGGCTTTCCGGGGCATAAACAGGCAACCAGGAAACTCCACCCATTGAAAACCATGATAAACATAAAGAAAGGAAAGTGTAAACCGCCCAAAAAAAAAAAAAAAAGACAAAAGTAAAAATAAAAATAAAAACAAGAAGTAGTCGAGCCGACTGAGGCTGTAGATCATAAACCCATCCATCTATCAATAATAATGCTAGGGAAAATAGAAAATCGAAGAAACAAAGGAAAAGGAAAACGGGGCATAAAAGTCATAGGAGGGTCCAAGAACAGAAAGAAGAAAAATAGAATGAATGAATAAACCGTTTGAAGAAAAACGAATGCGTGAAAGAAAGTAAATGGTCAAAACAAAGGCATAAAAGTAGAGGTGGGAAAATGGATCGCACTGATAGAGCATACAAGCTCGAATCAGCCAATCCAACTGTGGTAGCTGGTTAGGGAAGTATTAGATGGCGTTTTGGTGGACTAGCGGAGATACCGAGCAGTGTAGTACAATCAACCATCTCAAAAGAGCCAAAGAAATGAGGGGGAGGGTGAAGTTGCTCGTTGACGTCATGACGCATCATTTTAGCCCTGCCCCTGTTGGCAGCGCTCTCCTCTTGTGTCCATCGGAGGCAGTGAAGGATCATTTGTGCAGCCTTTTCGTGGTATTCGTTTTACCTGGGCTGACGTCATTCACGCAGACAAAAGAAAGGAAGAAAAAAGAGGGAAATCGTCCAAAAAAGAAACACGGAGAAAAGGTAACCTCCCGTGCCTGTCCATTGGTAGATTTAATACCATGATGCAGATGCATCTGCATCTGCCGATATAGCAGATACGTAGGCGTCAGTGTCGGCCATCGCCCCACTTCTATTTTTAACAGATTCATTATTCCTAGGAATATCCTCTGACATCCGACGGCCATGACGTACGTTGTTCTTAGACGTTCTGCGAACATGCGTCTTCCGCTCCTTGTTCTTTACGGGCAAAGGCAGATTTGGGTGCACATGACCATAATGTCTTGTGAGAGCATCAAACCGGCTAAAGGTCTTATCAGGGCAAATGGGGCAGCTAAACTTTTCACGATCGAGATTGTGAATTGTAGCTTCGTGTCGCGTCAAGTCATAGGGGCGGTTGAACTGGCTGCCACACTGTCGCCCAGTATTGGGATTCACTCGCAGGCAAATATAAGGGCCCTTTTGCGTTATCTCAGGCTTGCTATTTCCACTTCGGTGAGCCTCCTTTTTGTGGATTTGAAGCTCTTCGGTGGTGTTAAAACGGGATGGGCAGTGGCTGTAGGTGCATGAAAACGTTTTTTCGCGATCTTCCTGGACAATCAGCTCGTTTTGAAGCGACCTCATGTGCGGTAGATTCTGTGGTTGTGGTTGCTGCTGCTGCTGCTGTGGCTGCTGCTGCTGCTGCTGCTGGTAGGGGTGAATGTGGCCTTGGGTACCACTGGGATGACGCATAACTGCAGGAGAATCGAGTGACATCATGTTTATGTGGCCAGACTGAGAAACTGGGGAATGGCTGTAGTCGCTTTTGTTGCAGTCTTCGAACAACACCATACTTCCGGCGCCAACATCAGGCATGCCCAAAAAGGCCTCCTCGGGAGATAGAGACTGTGGAGTGATATTGTGTGCGTTGCTCAAGCCTGGAAGTGTCTGGCCTGTTTGCTGGGGCATAATGCTGGAAAAGACATATGAATCCGTCTGCTCGTTATAAGGCATGGACATGCTGATAGCCATGGGCGCAGAAACATCATGTGTCATAGAAGTCGACAGGGAAGATTGCATCCAGGGTGCAACAGTGAGTGGCGCATTGTTGTAGGCAGGGGTGGAGCCTGATACTGAAGATGTAGTAGTACCTGTCATGTAACTAGATTCAAAGTTGAGGTTGGGATGGTTCACGTTGACCATGGGCGTCCGGGGACGGGAGTCTATAAAATGTTAGTTGATTTGTACTGGGCAGGAGGTAATGCGTAATCGATGAGGCGTGGTGAATAATGGGTGGTGTGATTGGTGAAGGGATTGGTCACATGACAAGGGTGACTTGAACTTACCATATCGTTGCTGTCTCGGAAAGGAGCTGGGATCTCTTGGGTACTGGGCTAGGTGTTGGTCATTGGGAACAGCTGATGAGAGACTAGGGAGGCTAGAAGCCGCATTCGCATAGTCGACATAGCCCAACCGAGCCATATTGAAATATGTGGAAAGTTTGAATGGATGGATTGCGAAGTTATAGAGATGGGCAAAGAGTAGCTGCCAGAGTTGGCGAAGGCGAATAAAAGGCGTTGGATAACAAGAAAGAGAGCCAAGCCAAGCTTGTTGTACAGGGCGGATGCGAGTTTTTTGAGCTAAGGCTATTGGTAGTGACGTGTATGGAGCAGGCGCAAAGGGTTTATAAAAGGCGAGAGGCGAGAGGCGGTCGGATAATGATTCAATGCTCCAAATGGGCTCAAATGCAAAAGTCAAGTTGATGAGGTGAAGAGATAACGGAGAGGATTGAAGGTGAGAAGAGAGTACGGAGCGATGATTAGGAGAACGAGGAAGAAAATATAAAAAAAGAATAGAAGCGATAGTTGATGTATCTGGAAGGAGCTCTTTTCATCGAACAGTTGCAACATGAAGAGGGCAGTTACTCGTTTTTATATCAACAGTAGGAAAAGAAAATAACGACAGCACTGAACAACTCTGAACAACTTTGGACGCCCCTTGATAGCAGTACCCCCCTCCCGGGATTTATGACTCCCCTTATTTAAATGGACGCCTAGGCGCTACTAAAAAGTTGGAATTTATATATTCTTTTTTTTTTTTTTTTTTCTTTTCGTTTATGGGCCCCGCATTTATTTATTTTTTCTCTATTTACGGAAGGCGGAGAACGATGACAAGGCATCTTAAGATGAAATCGAGGTGCTTGGTTTTATTGCATCTGGTCAGTTTTCCATGGCAGTAGCTGCCTCAATACCGTTGAGCTCTTCTTTTTATTTATCTTTTTTCTTGCTTCGCAGCAGGGCCTCAACTTTCCCTGCCTTTGCTATTCTTCCTTGTCCGCCGAAAGTCACAAATTCGAACACGCACAAGTTGTCAACGCTATCGCGGTTCCGGCAAGCAAGCTACATCACTAACATGCCCTTGATAAGACTGAGTAAGCTTGACATCGACGATATGTAGGCTCTTTTTCTCCTTCGGTTCCCTTCTTCCGTTTTCTTTTTTTTTTCTCTAGTATTATTTTGGTCGGTTTTCGGGCTTTTCCCTTCCCACCCAAGCAAAGCCACGCGGAAGCAGACTCCGGTGACGTCATTTGAGACCTTTTTTTTTTGTACTTGACCCCCATGTAAAAGTAGCTTTTCTGACTCAGCAGCAACGGCAGAGGAACAGGGCAAAAAATGTAACGCTAGAATTCACACCCAAATTCTTTTTTTTGCTTGTTTTTTTTTTTTTTCTTTTTTTTCACATTACCCAGCTTCGTTCGACCTTGGGCTAGCCTGGCTGCTTTTCTTTCCCTTGTTTTACCCTTTTCTTTTCCTGCTCTAGCTTTTTTTTCCTCTTTCCTGATCTTTCATCTCATGGCCCGCTTCAGCTTCAGCTCTTGTCGAAAGGATGCACGCCGTCCAGTCATATTCCGGACTCCCGTCCACTCGGTATCTCTGTGATCTTACAAGTCCGTTTGGGCTAGTCCCAAATCCAGTTCTCAAGTTTGAATCAACCAGATCAAGGCCCAGATCTAGGTCCAAATTCAGGCCCAAGCTCAGAACTTGCTGCACCAACAAATACACGGTGGACAGTTCCCCTCCTCTCCTCTCCTCTCCCCTCCTCTCCTCTCCTCCACCCCCCCCCCTCCCCCCCCCCCCCCCCCCCCCGCCGCCGCCGCCAGTTCGTATAAAGCAGCATGAATGCTGTGTTCGGGAACCAAGTATCACGGGGCTTTGAAAGGAGGCTTGGATTCAAGTTCAGGAGTCAGGAGAAGGAGGCTTGAGAGGTCCGAGAGGCCTGAGACCAATATAATATGCTCTTTACGTCTGCACTGGCCATTATCTAGGCCATGCTTCCACAATTGCACAGAATGACTATGCCACGCTAAGCCTCAGCATCAGCAGCAAAGCTTGATGCTTAGTGGTTGGCTGGCTAGCTGTCTGGCTGTATGGTTGGTTGGCCGGAGGTTTAGTGGTTTCCAGTGGTCACTAGTTGGACCTTCCGTTGTGCTGGGAGTGCGGTCTGGCCCGTGTGTAAGGTGCAGATGCCTCGAGCCAAGAACCGAGGCAGGGATTTAATAGATGGGGAAGGCTTTATCAAATCGATAAAATAATGATGGGAAAAAGGCAATGGTCCAGGGTATCCTTGCCCTGCAAAAGTCTAAGTTCAACAACCTCTTGCCTCTTGGCTGCCGCCGACTCTATACGCCGTTCTTTTTTTTCCAATTTACAAGTATTTTCTTGTATGTGTGTGTGTGTGTGTGTGCGTGTGTGCGTGTGTGCGTGTGTGCGTGTGTGCATGCGTGCGTGTGCGCTTTCCTTTATTCTTCTACTTCTCCTTCGCTTCCGTTTATTTCTCACTCCTGAAATGGGGTCAAGGAAACAATCCGCCACAAATCGGGCTGCCTAGGCCTGGTGCAAAGTAACCTTTTCCCCTGGTTCACAAACATTAGGTTTTGCCTCGAAGTCTTGAAATGACAGACCTCGAGCTTGGATGTTTTTGTACCTATGTACCAATAAAGGAGGATTGCGGAAAAAGGGGAACCCAATATCTGAGGAAAATGCTAGCAAATGCAATGCAAGACGCAAGAGAGTGTCATAGCCGAACCTTCCAGTGACATCCAGAAAGTCAAGGGAAAGGGAACATCGCCGTATCATTTTTTCTTAGCCACGGTTTCTTTTTTTTCTATTCGTTCACCTTGACGTTAACACCATCTCGATGTCGTCATGAGGGGAGCGTAAGGAGGGTCGCCCAAGCTAAGCGAGTAAGCCGAAGAAACCCAAGCCCAGGGAAAAGAAAGAAAAAAGAACTAAAGACATAAAGACATAAAATATTCAGTAATACATAAGCAGGGAGCGACCGACCACCTTGGCAAGCAAAGACATAAATTAGCGCGAATTTATAGATGGGCAAAAACGTAATGCTCCTTTTTTCTCTTTTCTTTTCCTGTTGATTTTTGCTTTCTTTCAGCTTATCCAGGCCGGCCCGCCTACCAAAGGGAACGACCAGGAAGAGGACGACAGCCTGACGCAAAGAAGCTATGTCCCTATCTTTGTTCCAGTTTCCCTGTGGCCCCGTCTTGTCGTCGTATCCCACATTTACTCTGGCTCGTCTGTCTCCTGGGTGCATTTATGGAGGCCGGCGGCCAGATCCGATTTCGTCAAAGTCACCTTCATCATAATCGTAATCGTCATCGTAAGCATACATGCTAAAGTCATACTCATACTTATTTATACCCATGCCCATGCCTAGTAGCATCATGTCACGTAACGGTTAGACAGGGAATAGTCAAGTCACCCAAAAGCAAGTGTGCAGGAGAACTATACGGTCTGGATATAAATGCATGACCCAGCACTTGATGCAGAAAGCCAAAGCCAAAGCCACATCAACTCAACGTTAAACTGCGTTTGTTGGTTGGCATCAGATCCCACACCAGGAGCAGAAGATTACTGGCCAAGTTATGCTAGTATACACGCTGTACATGACATGGTCCGTTTGTATCTAGTGTATTATTATTATTAGTACAGACGCACCACGTCTTATCTACCATTTTATTTACTTCATATCTTATATGTTCCCCATGTTGTAACCAAGCTCCTTGTCAGGTTTGTTTTCTTACACATGCATGCCTATACCAGTGTACCCATTTAGTTGACATTAGCTTTCCCTTGACGTCAGCCTTCCTAGATGACAAAGTCTTGTTTCTGTTCTCCTCTGGCCCCAGCTACACGCCACACGATACGCACATTGTACACTAAAAAGAACATTTGTGGCTCAGCACATAACAAGCAATCAAATAACCTCAGCCCTCCTGTAGTCCTCCTCGACAAGAATCGGATCGGGAGCAAAGGAGCAAAGCAACAAAATCAAGTGTGGGAGATTTGATTGATCGAACAAAGAGGCGTATGGGGGCCGGGTTGTATGTACATTAACTTTTTCGATGGTCCCACTGGCATTAAGCGTAATGATGGCCGAGTCTTCGTGAATCTCTTCTACAACCCAAATTAGGCCTACGCGCTTTTCCTTGACCCAAATACTGGCGGATCCGGTGATGCC
>JAXASZ010000906.1:0-34631 GCA_038407095.1 Ceratocystis destructans
TTTAATCTATCTCCCCCCCTCCTTTCCCCCTCCCCCTCCCCTAAGATTTCCATCTATATACCGTCCGCCCTTTCCCTTGCTTCGCACCTCTCTTCTTTCCCAAGTTCTAGGGCCCCCCCCCTTTCCCCCCCCCCCCCCCCCTCCCTCCCCCCCCCCCCCCCCCCCCCCCCCCCCCCCACCCCCCCCCCCCCCCCCCCCCTCTTCCTTCCGCCCCACGGCTCTAATTGGAACTGCGACACACAAAAATACTCACCGCGCAACATAGCGGACCATTGTACCGTCATGTTCGACCTCTTTGCAAACCTTCTCTCGTATGTTGACCCGGCGGACAGCGTCTACACATGCTAGGAGGCGCATCTCGCTCACTCAAATCCCTATTCTTTGATCGCCATGACTAACTGATTATGGCACTGCTTTCTGGCATAGAACCATTGCCTCTTTCCTCTTCCCTCTTTATGCTTCATATAAGGCCCTTAAGACTTCTGACCCTGCGTCACTGACGCCATGGTTAATGTACTGGGTGGTCTTTGGCTGCATGATGCTAGTAGAATCATGGACTTATTGGTTCTTTTCGTGGTATGTCTACTCGCTTGGGCTACATCTAGGCGGCATGCACACAATCCCCAAATCTAACCGTTTCCCTATATTTTAGGATTCCCTTCTATGGGTACTTTCGCCTCGGCTTCATCCTTTATTTAATGTTGCCGCAAACACAAGGAGCCCGATACATGTACGAGACATATCTTGCCCCATACCTTCAGGAAAACGAATCCACCATCGAAGAGTTCATTGTGAGCGCCCATGAAGCGGCGCGGACTGTTGGGCTGGAATACATCAAGAAGGCAATAGAGTATGCACGCGTCCAATTCCTAGGCATGCCGCCCGACGAGCCCGATGCGCGACCGCCGCCCCTTGCACGATCCAACGCCCAGACCTATACCCAGATGCTACTATCAAGATTCACCATCCCCAACTCTAAATCCACGTCTACGCCGTCATCGAGCACCGGAACATCCGCTAGCGACTTTTATAACCTGCTGGCTTCAGCTGTCTCGGCTGTATCTGGAACTACGGCTGGTCCGTCTAGCTCCACACAAAACGCTAACAGTTCGGTTCTCTCGATGACGTCATCGGGTGCCTTGATCCCACCCAATCTGCGCGATACACACGAGAAGATGAATTTCATCACAGCGCAACGCGAGCGCCTCAGTATTGTACTCAGTGCTTTGGAGAAGGAAGCGGCGCAGCTCCAACGCCAGGCCGTTAGGGACGGGACTCGCACGCCAGGATCCGACTTCAATGAAGACTCTGACCGCAGTGCTTTGAGCAAATCACGTAGCGAGACAGATTTTGTCAAGATTGACGCTGAGAGCGGCGATGAAAGCGGTGTGCGCAGACGTGTCAATACCGGAGGATGGACGCCGTGGGGCTGGAACTTTGGTGAGGGCGGCGAACCCAAGGATTCTGGAGCTGGACAGTAAGAACGCTGACGGAGAAGGTAACAAACATACAGTCAACTCCTTTGGAAACAGTCCACCCTAACAGACATATTAATCAATGCCAAGCATTGTTATCCCAGCTGTTTTATCATCACGTCATGGCGACGAACATTCTTGTTAAGCATGAATAGAATAGAAAGTATGGCATATCGCATTTGTTTGCAAGTGAGAGTGGGAATTTGATCTAAATGTAAAACCAAAAGCTCAATGTAACTAGAGATCTCATGGCGCGCTAATGTACAGAGGTTATATTGGTTGATCAAGAACCAATGGTAGCCTTTATTGAGTTGTCTTGTAAAGCATTGCAACCAAGAATTTGGCCTCTGAATGCAATGAACAGTGTTCCAGTTTACTACACAGGTGCTCTAGGCAGTCTTTTTGTAGGGGTAAGGCACAGGGTCGCCCTTCTTGATCCAAATACGGGCCTTCTTCTTGTTGACAACATGCTCGACCCAGACCTGCTCGGCCTGGGTAGTCTGGTAGCGACGGATAAACTGGGGGTCCCACAGCTGCCAGGCGATGCCAAGATCCTTGCAGCAGCGCATCAGAGCATTGGATTTGCAGCCCTCGACGGCACGGGGAATCTGGTCCACCGAGAAGAAGTTGTTTTCGCCCTGGGCTTGGGAGATGAAGCTAATAGGGAAAGGATAACGGTTAACGGTCTTCGTTTTCGAGGACGGTAGCATGCTGATCCGACGAGAAGTTGTACTTACCGGCCATGCACAACCAGAGCGTATTCGCGTGTTACTATCTTGTCACCAACAACCGTATCGCCGCGGGGAACCAAGCCCCAACCGCCGGGACCGAAGGCCTCGTTGAGGACTTTACGGTAGCGGACTTCGGGCATATAGATGATGCCATCGGGCTTCATCTCCACATCGAGCTTAGGATCGACCGTGCGGGTCAAGATGGCCGTGACCTCCTTGGAGAAGGGCTCAGTGGCCAAGCCATAGTACGACGTTGTCCAGTCAATGTGACTAGGCGTGTTGCGAGACACAGCCAGTTCGGCTGGTGAGCTGACACTGCTGTCGCTTTCAGCTAGGGCGCTCGTTGTGTCGTCATTGAAGCGAGGCACAGAAACACTCAGAGACCGGGTGGTGGCGGGGAGCCGGGCGATGGAAGTATTGCGTGATAAAGACCGGGAGAAGGTTCGGAAAGAGCGTAGAGAAGCCATTTTTAGAGTGCAGGTGGTTGGTTGTTTAGCTCGTATGGATGTTTCATTGAGATAATAGGGAAACCGACCCAACTTTGGTGTTTTTATGGGGTTCGAATTGGACAAATGTACATGACTAAGCAGAGATGGACAGTGTGGATGGCTACATGCACACGGAGACAAGGATATTAACATTGATAGGCACAGTGCATAGGCTCATTTTCTTGTGGGTTGTCAAGCGGTTCTATATGATACAAGCAGAATTTTCCCTAGGCATCTTTCATGGAAGTGCGTACATCGTTGCTGTTATTCTTCCAGCAATTCCGAAAGTCCAGCATCTGGTTACGTTAGAGCAAGCTACTCTCACGAAGGGATGAAGCGACAACAGGCGCGTCCAGCTATGTATGTATATATCTGTGCAACACCAATGGGTTTGTTTGTAGAAAGAGGGACCTACCTCAGTTGTGCACTTGCGCCAATCTTTCGTTTCATAGAAGCAGTCAGTGAGCCTACTATTCTCTACTGCGGCTCGCCAGGGAGATGTTAGCTTTTGGGTTTCTATACAGTGCTGGAAGCGCAGACAGGAGCAATAGTAGCCCCCCCCCCCAATCCGAGTTCAACAGAACTGAAAGCTCTGCTTGTTAAGCTATAATCCAAGCTAAAAAGTAATAAAAAACAGCAAACGAAAATGGCAACTTACCTGCGCAGCCAGTGTTATTAATTCTGACAACCCTGTTTCCGGTAGGTAGTGAATTGTTAGTATCGTCAGGCTGCCATACGGCTGGCTGCATTGCTTCGATCAACAACAGTAAGCGTACTTACCACGGGTCCGGCTCATCTTCGGTTTCAACAGTATCCATGGCGTTTTGTTGAGTCACAATTTCTTTATCTGGTTTACTGGTCATTTTTGCTTTGTTGAGGTTTTCAGTTGTCAAGGGCGCGTATATTGGTTTGTACAAAAGAAAAAAGTTCCGTGAGTAGAAAGGGGCCGAAGAAAAAAGAAAGCAACCAAAAAAAGCAGTTGCGTTGTGGTTTTTCTTCTTTTTTTCTCTTCTTCAAAAGTTGATGACTGAGCTACCAAGAAGGGAAAGAAGGGAAAGAAAAAAAAAAGAATAAAAGAATAAAAGAATAAAAAAGTCCAGCTGACTTGGAACCTCTGGAAGCCTTCTTGACTACCCCCAAGTCTTTAGCTAAACTAAAATGATTGCACGCAAATTGAACGTGCTGGTCTATTCAGGTAGTTCCACGATCTCCGTCTTAAAACAACGCTTGGTGTATTTCTAGCTTTCTAACTTTCTTTTCCCCTTCCTTCCGCTGTTTCTCTGTCCCAGGCAATGGCACAACTATCGAGTCTGTCAAACACTGTCTATATTCACTGCGACGTCTCCTCTCACACAACTATGCCGTCATCCCTATTTCCGAGCTTGCATTACTCAAAGAGCCGTGGGCCCCAACTTGCGCCCTGCTTGTAT
The DNA here is from genome assembly GCA_038407095.1 of Ceratocystis destructans. Taxonomy (NCBI): domain Eukaryota; kingdom Fungi; phylum Ascomycota; class Sordariomycetes; order Microascales; family Ceratocystidaceae; genus Ceratocystis; species Ceratocystis destructans. The sequence goes on from JAXASZ010000906.1 coordinate 4,125, forward strand.
TTCCCGGTGGGGCCGATCTTGGTTACTGCAAGGCCTTGAATGGCCAGGGAAACCGTATCATCTCCGACTTTGTGCGCAGGGGAGGTTCGTACCTTGGCTTTTGTGCTGGGGGCTACTATGGGAGCCAGCGATGCGAGTTCGAGGCTGGCAATCCTGTATTGGAAGTCATTGGCAGCCGTGAGCTAGCATTTTTCACCGGCACGTGCCGTGGGGGTGCCTTTAAGGGCTTTGAGTACCATAGCGAGAGCGGCGCCAGAGTTGTGAGACTCAAAACTCAAGGGCTCCAAGGCTGCCCGGAAAGTGTCAAGTCGTATTACAATGGTGGGGGTGTCTTTGTTCCTTCCAAAGCCCCGGGATACTCCGGATATAAGTACGAAGTCCTCGCAAACTACGAGGATGCTCTTGATGTTGAAGGCGGACAAGAGAAGGCTGCAGTTGTCCTTTGTAAAGTCGGCCTAGGGCTGGCAGTTTTAACAGGGCCCCATCCAGAGTAAGTTTTCTTCTCTTCGAGCCACACATAGGCTTTGCATTGACATTCACAGATTTGCTGCTGCCAATCTTCACGAACACCAAGATATCCCAGGGTATGAAGGCCTCATCAAGGATCTAGCCGAGGCAGACCAAAGCCGGTCGGCCTTTTTAAAAGGCTGCTTAATCAAGCTTGGGCTAGACGCTAGCCAGGATGATATCGCTGTACCCTCGCTCTCGCCGCTGCATTTATCCGGTGTCAAGCCCAGCTTTGTGTCCAGGCTCCTCCTAGACTTGGACAGTATCATGGTCCGCGATGACGCAGGGCAAGATCTCATTAAAGCCGACATGGACATATTCCACGTTCAAAAGTCTAGTTCCCGCTGGGATCTTTCTACTCTTGAAAATACACTCCCTTCAGTCTCTGGCTCTGGCAAGACTGCAGCCAGCACGAATGATAACAGCTTTATAGACTACTCCAAAATTGTCAAGACCGTTGTGCCACATGAGTCAGCTTGGCCAGATAACAAGGAAACACCATGCTTCCATCACAATGTGTACTACAGCCATCTGGAGCAATACCGCCTGCTAGAACGCAATGCCACTGACTGGGGATCCTGGCTTCTCTACGGCGAAGTGCTCACCAGCACAAACTCGATCTTGGACAAGTACGCGTTCAAGAACCTCTTGCACTCTGTATCCAAGTTTGCATAGTTAACACAGATTTCACCACTAGAAACACGAAGCTATTAGCCAAGCTCCCCACAGGCTTTACAGTAGCTGCGACTACGCAAATTGCCGGACGCGGCCGCGGATCCAATGTCTGGGTTTCTCCTCCCGGCTGTCTTATATTTTCAACTGTCATCAACCACTCGTCCCATTTGGCAATGTCCCGCCCAATCGTATTTATACAGTACCTGGCTGCTATTTCCATTGTCGAGGCTATCCAGTCTTATGATACAGGCTACGAAAAGGTGCCAGTGAAGTTGAAGTGGCCAAACGATATATGTAAGTGCCCTGGGTTGAGGTACGGTACGCTGCGCCCATTTCTAATGATTCTAACTATTTCGTCTAGATGCTCTTGATCCAAATCCCAAAGAGGGTGGCTCTGCTTACGTAAAGATTGGCGGTATCTTGGCTACTTGCTCGTACTGCGACGGAGAGTATCAGATAGTTCTGGGAATTGGAATCAACACCACCAACGCCCGGCCAACTACTAGCCTCAATGCCCTACTTTCTGCCAGTCAGGAGCCCATCCGCATCGAGCGGCTTCTTGCACGCATTATCACCCGCCTGGAAGCCATGTACGCACAGTTCGTTAGAGAAGGGTTCTCGCCAGACCTGGAAGCACGCTACTACAGACACTGGCTGCACACAGGCCAAAAGGTGACTCTGGAAACCGAAGGGTGTGTCAAGGCACGCATCTTGGGTATCACGCGGGACTGGGGTCTGCTGAGAGCAGAGGAACTAGGGCACGACGGCAGGGGCACCGGGAAGATATGGAGTCTCCAGAGCGACGAGAATAGCTTCGACTTTTGGAAGGGATTGATCAAACGCAAGATATAGTTTTCTGCCGACTCCATAAGCCATTAACTCCACATTGCCCATTTCCACCTAGTCCCCGTTGGACATTGTCCTAGTTAGCGTTACACAGTATATACTCGGTCGTGTAACGGCAACAGCGGCCACCACCAAACCTTAGTATTAACAAATACTAGCTGCGATGGACGAATCAAGCTACGGGCTAGATTACTCTAACTAGGCGTGTTCTATTAAATGCGCTCGTTTTCTTATTGCTGCAGCATTTGTGTTGTTGCACTTTGCTCAGCCCCCTCATCTCGCCTCTTATTCATGTCCCATCTATACATATCACGTGTCAATCCACGTGATATCAAAGCTTAGGACAGGGACAGGACACCCTTCGACGTCACGAAACATGAACAATGCCACACGCAGCAACCCAATGCCATACATAGCTTCAACCTTCTTTTGCATATAGCTTTTGATGTGGCTCTGTTCCCTGATATCTTTTTTTGCTTCTTTCTTTTAGTCAGTGAGAGTTTTATTTCCCTTACACTTTAGACAGTCAGCTTTTTTTCTTTTTTTTTTTGCTATTTGTCTCTATCAAGCTTACTATATTCCATGTTTCTCTTTCCCTTTTCCATGCGGCTGGCTTGAATGTATTTTGGATCGTCGCTTTTTTAAAAGAAAGACAAGAAAAAATAAACAACGCGCGCAGCCCTCCTTCCAAGCCCTACTTCCTCTCTTTGCTATCTTTCTATTCGTGGAAAACAAAAGCACCTCATTCATGACGAACCCCCTGGCCGAGTACGAGCGTTCTCGTATGCCACTAGAAGATGACTCCGAACTAGTTGCAGAAGCCGAGACCGAAGCTGATTTGGAAGACGTGGGCTTGCTGGCTTCATCGGACTTCTTCTCAGGTCCGGAACGCACCAATTTTGGCGAGATTGTTGGCCGGCAAAATAACCACCAGCAGCTAGCAGTATTTATGGGTATTCACCGGTAAGCTCCAACTGCTGTTGTGCCTAGTTTCTTCTGGAGCTGGGCCTCCTTCCAGTACTCTGGATTTAAAGTTTGCTAACGCAAAGCCGCATGGCTTGGTGTTTCTAGAATACGACGGCTAGTGATTGCATCTATTGGTAAGTCTATGCCACCCGCGGCCTAGCAGGAGATACAAAGTGTCCATGGCACCTGTTGCCTTCCTGTACTCATCTATCCTCCTGTGCTGTGCTACTTGGCACCGAGGCAATCACCAACCCAGGTGTAACATGCTGACATCGGGTGTCTGCATAATAGAGGATCCCTACTCCGCTGAACAGCTCCGTGGACCCCGAATGAACAAGTTGATTGTTCGGCCCCTAGTCGAGCGTCTCTATGATCCACAAGATCTATCACTTGGTATGTTTTGCACAAATACAGAAACAGAAGCAGCATTAGCCTCCAGCCTACTTACATTTTCTCCCGCTTAGTCTACTGCCTGTTAGCCAATCGTGTGCAATTTCTCCGCTCGCAGACATCTCGCAATGTGCAGCAATCTGTCACGCTCGCGCGTGCTACTCTCTGTGAAATCTTAGCCACCAAAGTCCTGCGCAAGTTTGACGAAGAAAACTCAGGGTTGCAGGGCCTTTTGTTGCTTGCCAACGTGCTTGTGGCAGGCTTCGATCCGTTTCAGGGCGCCTCGGCCGATATTCACCAAACAGCTCGCCTAGCACAGTGGCCGGTGCAAGACCGTGGCGGCCACGAACGCAAACTTACGGCACTAGAGCTGGCAATTCTGGCTGAGAGCAAGTCATTCCTAGCATCACGTGCATGTGTACGCATTGTCAATGCTATTTACGAGGGCCGCGTGACGTTTACGGCGTTGTCCTTTATGGATATCCTACCCGACCACTACAAGCATCATCCCGTCGCTTTGTATGACCCGTCCAAGGCCCCGATGCTGAATCACTATCGGCTCAAGGTGCCGCAGCTGCGAAACATCATTGAGCTAATCCAGTTTCTAACGCTAGCGGTGCTATACTTTATGGCCATGGCTCACCGCAACTCGCCCTGGATGGACCTTTTGGAGCCGGTCTTTTCGATCTACACACTAGGATGGATTGTTGAGTTTATTGCTGCCATCATAGAGCATGGCTGGGCGGTGCATTCGCAGTCTCTTTGGTCATTCCTTGATGTGGCCTTCGTTCTAATCTTCTGCTGCTATGGTGTAACGCGCCTGCTAGACATATTCCTTCAAATGTCGAGCACATACAGCTACGGGCTCGACATTATATGCCTAGCGGCGCCGATCCTAATGACCAGACTTGCGTTCACCATTATGCCTGATAACATTGTCTTCATCTCACTCCACGCCATGCTCAAGGACTTTTTCCGCCTCAACTTCCTAGTGGTCTGGTGCTTTGCGGGGTTTTCCATGTCGCTAATCTGGCTTCTCAACGAGTCTGGGAACTCTGATGCAGCCACTGACAACCCCAGCTATCTGACGACTGTGAAGTGGCTTATTTGGATCTGGTTCGGACTTGATGCCACGGGCATAGAAAAGTCAACCGAATTTCACTTTGTCTTCGGGCCGCTGCTAACCATCTCGTTTGCCTTTTTGGGCAATATTTTGTTCCTAACGATTCTGGTGGCCATCCTAACCAACACCTTCTCCAATATTATCGCCGATGCTGATGCCGAAATCCAGTTCCGCCACACTGTTCTGGCGTTTCAGGGCGTCAAGAGCGACTCTGTCTTCATGTACCCGCCACCTTTCAATATCCTAGCCCTAGTGTGTCTACTGCCACTCAAGTTTTTTGTAGGGCCGCGGCTCTTTCACTCAATCAACGTCTTCTTCATTCGCATAATCAATCTTCCAACGCTCATTCTAATCCACCTCTACGAACGCCGCAGTTTCAATGCAAAGCCAAGATCACTAACGGCCTCGTGGTGGTGGTGGCCGTTCAACTTTGAGTTTCGTCGCTTTTCGCCGCACGCCGATATCGATGCCGTGTTTGAGGTTGAGCTGCCAAATGCACTTTTGGATAATCTAGAAAAGCTGGATCCGCTCGAAGAGGTGGGCTTGTTGGAGGGTGACACAATAGTGCACAAGATCCCAAGCGTAGCAGCCGCAAATACGGCGCGAGAAAATGATCTGCAGAGGGCCCAGATGAGGCTACGCACTTCGCGGACAAATAACTCGAGCTCTGTACAATCGGGCTTTCAGTGAGACCAACCTTGTCTAAGTGTGTTTCCAAGCACTTGACTGCGACCAAATTGGTAGAGCCCTTCGCCTCTGGTGTACATACCCATGCTATGATGTCTGTTGCCTTTGTCCAAGGCCTTGTGAGAGAAACCTCTACGCGAGAGAGCAAAAGTAATCCAGGCAAGCAGAGCAGTATAAGGTGCGAAAGAACGACCAAACAGCAAATGACTTTGACCTAGAATTGCCCGCTATAGCATGCCGAGTGGACCGGAGAAGTAGACTAAGGCTAGGGAAAACGACCTTGTAGCACGACATGAACAATACAACATATATACGCACAGTGAGTTTTAGAGAAACTGAAGAAGAGGAGTAAGGGTAGCTGTTTTTGAACAGATTCTGGTCACCACCCCAAATGTATCGGGTCTTTCACAAGCCAAGAAATACGAACCATGACTTTTGTCAACGCTCGCTATAACATTTTTAAGCGAATATCGTGGCGGTTAGTTGGTTACATTAGCTGCTAATAGGTCGACACGTATACTTGGTGCAAGCTGCGCTCCAGCTGCTCACTAACCAAATACTGCCCGATGGTGGGCCTGTCGAAATAAAGGCGCTGTTAGATATTCGATGTGGTTGGCTGCTCAAGGACCGAAGATTGGGATTTTCGCCATGCTCATGTATCCAAGAAAGCCTGTTGACGGCCTTGCCACGCCAGTGCAATGCCCATAGTGCTTAGCTACTTAGCTAGTATGCTAACTGGCGGTTGCACCAAGACGTACAAGGAAGCATTCATGTTAGCGTTCATAACTCAACACAACATCAGCGCCAAGCACATCCTTAACCGCAAACTTGGGAAAATAGCATGAAAAAGAGAACTCGGTAGACTTGTCCTACCGCGATTTGTATCCATTAATGCAAGGCTAACTAGCAAGTCTGCATGCATGTCAACATGAAAACCGTTACTCTTTCTTCACTAGCCATGCATCAAAATACACCCTGCAGTCGTCCATCTATTCACGAGACCATGAATAAGATCTCCCATCATTGCCATGTAGCTAGCTATATGCTGACCACGAACAAGACCAATACCAACGCATTCTCAGCACTGTTCAAAGCCTACCAAGCCGCCAAGCGCCACAAACCAAACACACCAGGTGACCAACTCCGGAATCCCATCACGCAATGATAACTTGGGTTGCATCTCCTAGCTGAAAATCCGGGCCCCATAAAAGTCGTAGCAAGTCCTCGAGATCGACGCGCACTTGCAAGTACTGGCAGAAGACAGGTCCATCCAAGCCACTCCCACCCGGAAAACATCGTCATATCATTGCTGTAGGAGACCGCCAGATAAACGTTAAACAAAATAAGTAGGCAGCAAATAGCCTGCTGGTCTCACGTTGCTGTGGGTCGTAGATGCTACATTTGTTCATTCCAGTCCAGGTTCGCGGCTGACCGCACCACGCAACAAGCCATCACTCTGGCTCGCCCTGTTTCGCGGCAAAGGTTATCCATGGAAACGGCTAATTGTTTGTCTTACTAGGGTAGGACAGCAAATAGTATATCCAGATTCACAAGAGATCTTTTCCTGGCAATAAGCACCGGGGCATCGGCGTGCCACCACTTGTAGCATCCCAACCCAAAGGTCACTGAGCCTTGTGTCAACCAGAAAGGTAGAGGCTCAAACAAAGGCTCTTCGTCATGCTAACCCTACCACTATCGGCTTTGTTGATCAACTGTCTAACCCAGAGGTAAATTGCAAGACAACAACAAATCGTTCAAACCGGCAAGAACGCCGATCCATAACTTATAGTAGCCTAAGAGTTAGTCGGGCTTGTTTTTGTCTCCTCTGATATCTTGAGCTACGGCAGACGGCGCATCTCAGCATCAGTACCAACATGACTACAGGGCACAGCAAGAAAATATCAGGCACATGTTTATATTAGAGGGAAGACTACCCCAGCCAATGTTTCCCTCGCCCCCACAGCGGACATGAAATGACGAGACGTTCAGCCAGAGACTAAGACCTTGAGACCGTAACACAACAGAGCAGCACGACTTCAGCTAGCACGGCTCCAGCTGAGTATCCTTATTTAACGTTTTGAGACTGCCTTTAGCTTGAAATTGATCATCCAAGCAAATCACTGAGGCCCTCTGTCACTTTCTGTCCATTGTTTTATAGCTCGTCGAAACAAACATTCTTTGGCATTTGAGGAATTCATGCTCGTTCCCACGCCCGTTTCCCAGCTAAAATGTAAACGCTGGTCCTGCTTGTATATCTTCCATATGGATCTGCTATTTTGTCTTCGAACGCATTTGTACATATATCGAAACTCAAGTCTCCATACTACGTTCTGCCATCTTTATTCTCTCAACAAACATACGTCATATCATATCATTTCTTTCCCAACACCCTCCTCCCCTACACGTTTTTATGAATCATGGGCACTAATATGCGCAACTTCACCACTGAGAACTCTGACTCCAGCTCTATACAGGGCCATGACATGGATCCTAAGAGACAAACAGCCCGAAGCTCACACGATGGTGCTCCTGTGTCAATCGACCCCAAGGCCGAGGCTCGCCTTCTCATGAAGCTTGATCTGTACCTCATCCCTACAGCATCGATTCTCTACCTCTTCTGCTTCATTGACCGTGCAAACATAGGCAAGTTTGCAATCTAGTATCCGTGCTTCTTGGTCCTGGCCAAACACTAATTTTTGTCGGCCATATCAGGAAACGCCCGCATTGCTGGCATGGACGAAGACCTCAATATGGCAGGCCATGACTTCAATGTAATTCTGACCTGCTTCTATATCTCGTACATCCTCTTTGAAATACCCTCCAATATCCTCTGCAAACACTTTGGCCCTGGCTGGTACATCCCCAGCATGACCATCGCCTTCGGCATTATTTCAGTGTGCAACGCCTGGGTAAACACTGTATCCCAGGCCTGTGGGGTTCGTTTTCTACTGGGCGTGTTCGAGGCTGGCATGTTCCCCGGAATCGCGTACTATCTATCCCGGTGGTACCGCTCCTCGGAGCTGACTTTCCGCTTGGGCTTGTACGTCGTCACCGCGCCGCTTGCTGGTGCCTTTGGAGGCCTGTTCGCTAGCGCCATCCTCACCATGGATAGTTTCGGCTCGTTCCATCGCTGGCGCATGCTCTTCGCCATTGAAGGCATCATTACCTGTGCGCTGGGCCTTGTCGCCTTTTTCACCATGACTGATCGCCCTGAAACCGCCATATGGCTGACAGCGGAGGAAAAGGCAATCGTCAGTGCCCGAATAGCGGCTGAGCGATTGCATAACACAGAAGTTCTGGATAAGATGTCCACATCGAAACTTATGGCAGGCATGATCAACCCTGTGATACTGATAACGTCATTTGTCTTCCTGCTCAACAATATCACAGTTTCGGGCATCGTGTTTTTCATCCCCACCATTGTGCGCAGTCTTTACCCCGATAGCTCGACGATAGAGATCCAGCTACGTACTGTTCCGCCTTACGTCGTTGGAGCCTTCTTCACTGTCGCAATTTCTTATGTCAGCTGGAAAATAAACCGCCGGCAGATTCTACTCATCTTATCCTGTCCTCTCACCATGGTTGGCTTTGCAATATTCCTTGGGACAACCAACCACCAGGTGCTCTACGTCGCGACTTTTTTCGTGTGTAGCAGCACTTTCGCCCTTGGATCACTAACGAATAGCATTGTCTCGGCCAATGTTGTTACCGATACTGCGCGGGCTGCAGCCATTGGTGAGTCTATCATTTCATGTCCCGCTGCTTGTGCTGCTGTAAAGCTAACATTGCATTCTTCCCAGGATTTAACGTCATGACGGGTGGCATTGGCGGCGTGATTTCCACTTGGTCGTATCTCCAGTCCGACTGGCCCAAGTATACTATCGGCAACGGTATCAACATGGCCGTTTCGTCGCTCGCATTCATAGTCACCACCCTTACACTACTATGGATGAACAATGATAACAAGAAACGCGACAGCCGCAATATCGATGCTGAGCTAGCTGGGCGGTCGCCCGAGGAATTGTCGAAGCTGGAATGGAGACATCCTGCATGGCGTTGGAAGCCGTAGAGGAGTAGGCGGAGGGTCAAGAACAAGCAGGCCACATAAGTGGATAAATGGGAGCCAAATGCTGAGGGGGAGAAGCATAGTCTGAGTCTGAGCATAAGCCCTGTGGTTACGCTTGTATAAAGTTAGATCTGAGACTAAATCAGCTGCAACATATGCTTCACAAGCGGCGATAGCAAAATATCTAAGACAGATGTGCTTTGCATGAAGGACTTCCCCTGCTGTGCTTCCACCTTTAGGGTTGGCGATGAGGATGTACAACTATTTCTAGCCCAGTCTATTTTCTCACGGTGGGCTGATTGGCTACCGTGTTCGCGTTGATTGTCCTAGGAAGAACCGTTTTGCTGTTTTGTGGACACCGAACAGGCACTGCAAACATCATTGAAGAGCCACGCATGCTAAGCGACCTAAGAACATTACGCAAGAAGGTCTAGACACGCCACCTCCTCCTCGATATCCTCTCCGTTAGTCTGGGAAGGAAGGTTGTCAGACCACTGTGTGTTCATGGTAGGTGGCGAGTAAGGTAAGAATTCAGAAGTAAGAAATAAGATGCCAAAAAGTGAGGCTTCGTCAGCATGGCTTCAGATCTGTTCTAGGCGTAGGCTGGGACTGGGGCTGAACTGGGTGGGTGATCACTTGAGGGCCGTGGAACCATGGGACCGCGGGACAGCGGGACCGCAGGACTGCAGGACCGCAATACGGGTAGATTGGGGCTGGAAAATGAAGCAGGACATCCGCCTGCATGGCGTGTCTCCGCTTGCTTGCCCACCTCTCCGAGTTGGAGGGCGCTCAGACATGACACGATGCAAGCTAGGGCAAGGCCTCGGGGGTTTTTTTGTCTTTTTCTTCTTTTTTTTTTCTTCGTCTTTTTTTCACGCACAGCTGTTTATCCCATGGTTATCCAAGAGCCCTCCCCTCCCTGTCTTAGCTCTGCTGGCATTCACAGACAAGCTTTTGCTTGCTGCTCGGTTGTGGCTGCGAGATGAGCAAAACAAAGCATGTGAGATTGCAGTGAATAAAACGAGAGAAAACAATCGGCTTCGCTGGCGTTGGTCGCATTGCCTATATTACACGTGAAACACGGCTTGAAGGGAGAGAGAAGAACAGAAGCAAGAGAGAGAGGGGGCACGAGAGGCATGCGTGCACAGCATCAACTGCCCTTTTCATGCTCATGCTTAGCGAACAATTCTCGTGTCCATGTTCTCGCTGCTGTTCCAAGTCCCGTTTGGCTGCTGAATAAGAGCCCTTAAGTTCGTATTGTGAGGTTTGCTATTTGCAGCAATAAAATAGTCACAGGCTCTTCAGCCCTTGTTCTTCATATGTCCTGTTCTTTTCTGTCGTCTTTGCTTATCTGCATGCGGCCGTCCTGCATACTACGTTACCGACCGACAAGAGCTCGGCTCTTCCATTTTTTGTTCTACCGCTATCTATGTTTGTAAGTCATGGCCACCTCTAATCTAAATACAGCCAATGCTAGTGCCGTTGTACCGCGTCCTGTGCAGTTCTCGACTTGAGCGTTCTTTCCCTGTCTCGCACGTTCTGGCGGGAAAGACAGAACATGAAGGACAGGTCTCAGACAGAAACTTGCATTTGTTTATTCGCATGGCGTGTGTGGGAAGCGGAAGCAGCGGTTCATGTAGGGATAGAATGCTTGATGTAATACGCACGAAGGTCTAGATCGTGTGCAAATGGATCAAGCAAAGTAAGTGCCAATTGACCCGCACACACATACTGATCCAGGTCGGCAAGTCACTCAGCATGTCTCTGGGCTAGTATGGTTGTTGTCCTCTGCTCGGTGGACAAGCTGCTGCACAGTCACAGTTACTCTTGTTTTCTTCTAGAAGGGTGTCAAGAAGCGGCCAGAGCCAGTGTTTTTGATTGCCATGGATGGCAGGACAAAGTGTGGTGGCCGGCTGCATCCGGTGCATCATTGAACGGCCTACTTTGGGTGCTTTGTTTTCTGGAGTGTATTTTCTTCTCCAGTCTGCATGCATGCAACAATCGAGCCCGTCGGGAAGTCGCACTGCTGGGACCACATGATGAAGCCTACACGCACAATATGTAAGTATGGAGCTAGTCTCGCAAGTCGTACTATCGCCTTCCCTCTGCTCGCTAACGCACGAATCCAAGATAGCTTGCCTTTTTTCTTGTTCTCTCTCTCTTTTTCTTTGCTTCCTTCTGGGCTGTTTCTCTCCGGCGAAAGATAACGGCAGACAGGGAGCATCCAATCACTGTACCAAGCTGTGTTGGGGTCCCAGTTGTTGTCTCAATACAGCGCTCGCTCTCTTTTCTGGCTCTTAAGGCAAACAAGAAGACCAGGACCCCTCTGTCCCCAAGAAGACGGGGCCTAAAAGGGTGGACATAAGGATATAATAGGGGGCTACTCCCCTGTATACAGAGAACAAGACACACAAAGGCGGGCGCTTTTCCTAATGCGCTGTGTCGTTTCCAAGGAAAAAGGAAAGGAGGGCAGAATAAACAAGCCAGCTAGCGCTGGCGGAGCTAGGCTGGAGCTGGAACAGGCGCCGAAGCTGAAGCTGAAGCTGAATCTATGGAGATGTGCGTGATGCATATGTGTCTCCCTGCTTTCAACATTCGCTTGCCTGATAGAGGCTGTTGTTGTTGTTAGCAGTTAGCCAACACACGAGGTCCATCGTTCTAGATAGAGCCTACAACACCACAGCGAGCAACGAGGTGCACGGCTAAGAGGCACAAAAGGGAGACAAGGGACGAGCCTTGCTAACACCAGACTACGTCACTGGGCCAAGAGCAACAAAAGGGCATCCTTCATTCTCTGCAGTCTTGCTTCTCCGCTTCGCCCCTCTCCACTCCCAGACCAGAGCGCTGTCGGCCCTTCTCTTGGGTTTTTCTATTCTTTTTTTTTCCCGACTTTTCATCTTGCTGCTCTCCTGTTTTCTCCGCATCAAATCAATAAATACTACGTAAATCCATGTGCATATCACTGGTGCTGATGATGGCTAGCCGGGCCGGGCTATATTTGGACGTCCCTACACACATCGGCAAATCATTCAGCCAGGCCAAAGTCCTCTCAAACTTGCGGTCAAGGAATAATAAATTTCCTTATGTTTTGGTGTCAAAAGCGCACGACCGCCTTGACCTTCTGAATACTTGTGCTAACCTCTGGAACTACTTCTGTTCTTTTCTTACTCACGTTCGGATAAATTTAGGTGCAATACTAAGCAACAACGACCGTGGCCTGGCCCGTTCAGCTGGGTTTGACGCACGGCAAGCGACAATAGAGGGTGGGAGAAGGAGAGAGATATAGAATGCAGAACAAAAGCCACACAATGCACAAAAGCCAAGGTAGGGCGGTGGGGTGGACAGGCCAAGACAAGACAGGGAAACTTTTGCTTTTCTCTCCTGTCAGTTGTCTTCGCCTTGAGGAGGAACAAAACCAAGAAGTCTCTGACTGGTCTGGAGAAGACAAGCGAGCCGGTCCGCACAGCCAGTGAGAGAGCGACGCATCGCAATATGCAGGCAGGACTTCAACCGCACCGCTTCTGCTCGGCAAACAGGCTATATCCCCTCTTGCTGGCCGACTTTCTCTGCTCTTGTTTTCTCTGGTTGGCGGCTAACCCCACGTTGTCGGCCAGGATCATCTCGCTGGATAGCAAGAGAGAAAAGAACAAAGAGAAAGGGAGAGAAAAAGAGCAGCATGATAAAAAAGGATTAAATGATTGCACCAGCATAACAGCGAGGGAAAGCGAGACAACAGGAAGAAACCTTGTCTGTAAGAAGTTTTAGTCAAGTAAGGGGAAGGGCCAAGACAAGGGCTATGGGGGAGGCCAGCCCTAATGAAGCCAGGTCAAGCTGCCCCCCGGTGGACTCTGGCTTCTGGCTCCGTCTCCTGCATCTTTGCTGTTGCCGCCATTTTGTTTCTCCTTAAGCTCAGTCTGGTCTGGCTTGGCTTGGCTTGGCCTGGCTTGGCCTGGCTTGGCTTGGCTTGGTTTGGCCTGTCTAGTTTACCCATGAAAAGCTCAAAGTAGACGGACGAAGAACAGAAGGAGAGCAGGGAGTAGGGGGCAGGGTCTAGCGCTGACTGGCTGGCTTTCTATGGCAACGGGCGAGGGAACAAGGAGGGCTGGCTTGTTTTGGGTGGAAAGAAATAGGAAGAGCCAGACAGAGCCAGACAGAGCCAGACAGAGCCAGAGCCAGAGCCAGAGCCAGAGCCAGAGCCAGAGCCAGAGCCAGAGCCAGAGGGCTGGACCGGGACTCGTACTATGTGTCTGAAGCGTACGAGCAGGAGCAAGCAAGATCGCCAAGACACAAGGAGTGCAATGTCTTCTGCTTGCGATTATGCGTGATAGCGAGCGACACGTCGGCATCTTTCCTTTCTGTTTCTTGTATTATCTCTCTCTACCCACAAATCCACGATCCACAGCATCAGCGTCTACACCTGATCCCAATCCCAGGAAGAGCTAGGCCAAGGCCAGTCAGTCAGGTCAGGCGCTTGTTCGCCTCCGTTTCCTCTATTTCCCCTCTCTTTTCTTGCTTCCTTTGCCCTCCACTTTCTCTGCAACACGCAATCCAAGATCCATCTAGACTGTTTCCTATTATGGCCTTATAAAAGTTCTACGAGCCAAGACAGGCAACAAGCATTCCATGCATGCTGCTTGCCGACTTTCTGACTCTATCGCCCTCTTGTTCCCTACACTAGTGCTGGTGCTGCTGGTGCTGCTGGTGCTGCTGGTGCTGCTTCTGCTGCTAGTGCTGCTTCTGCTGCTGGTGCTGCTTCTGCTGCTGGTGCTGCTTCTGCTGCTGGTGCTGCTTCTGCTGCTGGTGCTGCTTCTGCTGCTTCTGCTGCTTCTGCTGCCTTTTAATACCATACCTTCGCCTAGACACAGGCACGCCGTATCTCTTCTCTTTGCTCCCCCGCTCCAGTTGTTCCTTGCCTGCCCCCCTCCTCCTCGACGCAAATCGTGACTTCTGACTTCTTCTTTCTGTGCTTGATTCTATGCGGCTCTCCTGCTTGTCTCGCCATTGAATCCCCTTCTTTGTCTCCTTGTCTCGGTCTTTGTCTCTGGCACTCTTTGTCCTCCCTGTCTCTGCCTTGATATCCGGATTGGCACCGATCGGTTCTTGCTCGCCTTCGTTTTGCTCTGATCAATTCCCTTTTTATAGTCATTTCTGCACATTATTTTCACCCCCCCCCCCCCCCCCCCCCCAATTCTCGCCAGGATTTTCCTCTCGAAAATTAAGAGAAAAATACAATAAATACGTTGCTTGCTTGCTTGTCACGGACGGTTCTGCACTTAAAACCTGTTTTCGTCCTGCTCTGAATTTTCCATTCTTGCCTGCTCTAGTTTGCCACACACAACATACCAGCCGGCCTTTCTTATCAATTGTTCCTTCCATTGCTTTCTTTTCTTCTCTTATCACGGAACCCACTCTATTACTTCACTGCTCATCTCGCGCTTCCAATGGCGCTCTTATAAGAAGTCCCAATCTTCAACCGACCGACCTCCGTCATTGGCCTTATTGGCTCGAGCCTTGTCCCCCAGATAGCGACACCCAACCCGCTCCAAAGTCTTATAAACTATCTCGTCTTGCTCCCCTCTACCTACGATGCCTGATCTCCACCACACCCACGATCGCGACCTGACCGTCAAGCGTGCCGACTCAGGCTACGGCTCTCTATATACCTCCAATCCTAGGCGCTCGTGCTCCCTGCGCCGGAGCAGTACTGCCGTCTCAACCAAGCCGCCCTCCAGATGTTTCCTCTCGTCTCCGTCATCTTCGCCGCGGCGATCTTCGCCCTCAGCATCAAAGTCGGCCTCAAAGTCGACGCCAAAATCTGTCACGTCCCCAGCGGCATCTGCCTCGCCTGCCTCTCCACCCAATTCTTCCTCTTCAAAACGCCGGGCGCGGGGCTGCAAGCCCCATCATCGTTCTAGCGGCTGCCAGCTGCGCTCGTCGTACTCACATGGCATGTACCGCAAGCCTACGCCGCCCAGCCATGCGTCCTCGTTCTTCCATTTCCCTGCACCCTCATTGCCAGATGATCCCGCCACTGCCAGTAGCACCAACCCCTATGCCAGGCCTAGCCTCCGCTCTGCCAGTCTTGGTGCGGACCCCTCTTACTTTCACCCGCCCCTCCACGACCACAACCACCCACACTCGCTGGACTCCGATGCCGAGTCTCTCAAGCGGGAGCTGCCTCAGACCACTCAGTATTGGACCAGCGACCACACACGCCGCCTTGAGTACGCTGCTATTGACGCTGCCAGCCGTGGCGTCAAAGGCTGGGTCATGCGGAATCTAGTGCCAGACTGTCTAGTTCCCAAACACAACAAGCAGCATGTTGCCTTTGACGACGACACGGGCAGCGTTCGACGCTACCGTCTAGATCTGGACGATGTTGAAGAGTCTGTCCCGCCATCTTTGGACAAGTGCAAGTCCCCGCGCAAGCGAAGTGGTGCTTTTTCATGGATTCGTCGCTGAGCGTACGATTGCACATACAACACCCAACTAGCTGCACTGACTGCTATTTGTCTTTCATTTTTCTTCTTTTTTTCTTCTTTTTCTTCTACTTTTTTAATTCCCCCAACAACCACGACGAACCACGACTTTCTTTTTCATCGCCTTTTCATTGTTCTTTCTTGCTCCTTGGCTTGGCCTCGTCTCTTCCCCGCTGGCGCTACGCTCGTAAAATCCCAGGGTGCGGTTGAAGCCCAGGCTGCATCACTCCTGCAAGCACATCTCACTCAAGCGTTTTCTATTTATGATACCAACGAAACACCGTATACACCCATGCTACGTGGGCACCTCTCGAAAGCTCGGCCTTTCTCTTTCATTTTCTTCTATTCCGTCTCTTTCCTTTGTCCGATTTATTTCCTTTAAAACACTAGCAACGTCATCTACAGTGATATCAATGACGCGAAAGATTGGATCTCACTACCGGGAACCCAGAATTTACCGGCTCCTTTCTTCTGTTTATTCATTTTATGTTATTTTTTGTCTTCGGGGGAGGAGAGGGCTTGGTTTGTGGTTAAACTATTTTCTTGATTTTTTTTGCTATTTTCGTCGAGTGTTGGTTGAACGACGGCAAGATATCTACATCCAAACCTCTTATCTAAACTACATCATCACATATATAGTTATACACACATATATCCAGCTGCACCTTGTTTCATTTTCCCTTTCGGCCTTATATGCACATGGTTGTTTGTCTGGCTGCACACACGCTCTTCTCCCACGCCTGCTTACTGCATTACGTCCCTGCATCCTTGGCCTCGTATACACCTCCATCCGAGGCTCTTTGCCTGCCCGTTCCCTACCAATGTACTGTGCTGTGTGTTCTGTGCTATTCCTTACTGCCCTGTACTGTAACTTTTAGTTACTCCTTTTCTTTTGGCCCTCGTGTCTGCATAAGTCAGTCCGGCATATGGAGTAGTTTGTCTATCATATTTATTTACCTTCTTTATGCCATCAAGCTCCAGGCCTTTGCCTAATCTACTCATACACTAAGCCCGTGATGGGCCACGGTGTGACACTCCCAGGCTAACTCACACCTTCGTCACGTCGTCATCCACGCCTGGCCAGAATATCTTTGCATCTCTGATAATTTTTATCCCAGATTTCCTTCCATCAACCTGGCTCGACGAACAGCACCACACAAGCTATACCATACCAACCACCCATACATTGTCTAGCACTAAAGCCATGACCCGCCCGCTCTCTCCTCAAAGCACAGATCACGACACAAACAACAGCCCTTGATGCGGTGGTGGACCGAATTTGGTCCTTGCAAGGCCTTTTGATTTTACTTGGTATGAGCAGGCAGAGCCATCAATTTAATTGCGCTTCCATTTGGCAAGCTATATTTTGTCGAGAAGACGCTGATGCCCAAATACGCCTGTCGACGTTCTCGTTATTCTTGGGCTTGCAACTTGCATTTGCATCGAGTCGTGGAGACTTGCATCTACTGATCAATCTCTTCTGTATAACATTATGGTCGATGCTATGCCAAGTCGGGCATGTCTAGGCGGGCAAATTGGCCTTCTTGTACACATACAAATGATCTACCCCACCACACCATTGGCCGGCGTCACCTCCGCAATGAATATTACACTGGTTCTCTAGTGCCGCGCCCCCACTCAGCGCATTCCCACATAGGCATTGCGTGCCGTTCAAGGTCGCAAAGTACTGATAGTCAGTACACGAAGACTGGCAGAGGCCCAGGCTCATCGCCGGATCCGCGGTGGCACGGACAGACAGCGACGGATCATTGTCATTGTGAGTCCAGCATGACAGCCTGTTGTAGCCGTTGACGTCCGAGGGATTCAGCACACGCAGGGCCGAGTTGCTGTAGATACTCAAGTGCTGGTCGCCACCACATGCAAGCCCAGCATGGCCCGCACATGGCGTGCTACAATAGTCGTTCGACACAGAATCGCCGCGCCACGATTCGCCATGTCCACAAAAGCAGTTCTTACCATTCTCCACTCCAAAGTTAGGGTACTCGGAGCACGCCTCACGGCAGGCCTCAAGGTCCATTGCCTCGCTTTGTGTGTGCTTTGCAGTCAGCCGGCGGTGTGTCGTGTTGTCAGGGTAGCAGCCTTGGTAGTAGTACGGCTCCTCGCCGACCACAGCGAGGGACTGGGGCTTGCCGTACATGGTCATCCGGCTGTGGCCGCCGCAGGTTTCGCCAGAGTCACCGCCGCACTGCGAGTCGCACTGCGCCTCTTCGACCTGGGCGTCGGGATCCAGGTAGCTGCTGCAGTAGCATGTAGTTCCATTTTCAACGGCAAAGTAGTAGTACATGCCAGACCCAAGACAGTAGTCGACGCACTTCTCAGCCGTCATTGCGGGAGATGAAAAGCTCTCTTCGATGAAATCGGTCGAGTTGGTTTTCTTGTAGCACCCGATGTACGGGAACGAGGTATCCTCATAGCGCACCGGCGACCTATACACGTTGTTTGCGTAAAGCGAGATTCCACCGTTTTCTCGGCAGTCCACCTCACTACACTTGTCGGAGCACGCCGGAGAGGCAGAGGCAGCCTGCAAGAACCCAGCGTCATCTAAGTTATTCCTGCACGAGCAGGTCCAATCGGCATCGATACTAAAGCTCTGATATCCAGAGCAGAAATTGGAACAGTCGGCTGCCTCGGCCGTGTTAGAAATCTCCGAAGCTGGAGCACTAGAGTTGGTCTGAGCATAACAGCCCTTATATGTAAAGGGGGATGTTTCGTTCGTGAGCTGATGATAGCTGCGTGCTGCAGCGAATGAGAAGGTGGAGAGAGCCACTGAGACATGGATGGAACGCATATTTCTGCTTATTGGACGTTAAGCAAGACCAAAGCTGAAGACGAGACCAAGACCAAAGGGCACATGGAGCAACAGAGCAGCTCTTGTTATATATCTAGCCCAAGACACTGTTGTCTGGGCCGAAGGACAGCCTTCAGCAACTCATTCCAGCTAGACCACCTGGAGCATGGGGGGACCCTCGGCGTGATTCGTGGAGAGTCACATTCCACGGCGTCAACTATCATATCGTATACAGGCATTGAGAACGACATTCCACGCGGGCTTTTACGAACCAATATCTTGCGGGACAGCGAGTCAATGGGCCAAGGGATGCTTCGAATAAGAAATGCCATTAACTATTAACTACACTGCACTCTACCGTTGCCAGTACACAAAGTAAACAAGGACCCTCCCTCCCTCCCTTACTGTTGTTGTTGGCGAAAAGAACATATGATCTTCTGCCAGCTGTCAGGTGTCTAGCCACAGCTGGTTCACAGAGCCCGGCAGGTGCCACCATAACTACTTACATCTATCTTATCTCATGCTCCTGTATTCATATTTTGATTGGCCTGTCTGAGTCCAGAAGAGGGGCTTCATTCCTTCATAGCCCAGAATCATAAATGAGACCATCTAAAGCTTTGTAAATGCATAAATGGAGATGTACTATACTATATATGCACGTATGGGTCGGGTCGCATGTACCTGTAAGATATAATAAGTTTTCCCCAGCAATTAGCAGGCCCCTTGTGAAGCCTACCATCCAAGCAGACATTGGCCCCTTTGCTTGGTGTCGTGATACTTTCCCCAAGTAATTACATCCAGAAAGATTAAGTACTCGTACTTCTCCAGCCATTTTCATCCTGTGCTGCATTCTCCACTAAAACAGCCCTCAAGTACCAAGTACTGACTGAGTAAGAACTTGGTGAAGCTTTCTGGCACCATGTTTCCCCCCTTCTTCCCGCCTCAACATTAGTCTTTCGTTCCACGCAAAGCCCTCTTTGTATGCATGTGCTGTTGATTCTTTCTCTCTCTTTTATTTTTTTCATGTCCTCTTTTTACTGGTGGCATTTTTTTTCTACTAGACAAGTCCCGTCCCACCCGTCCATCTCCCTTTAGGGATCCCCCTCCTGCTTTCCACTAGATTCTATTCCCATTATCCTAAACTTGCTTTGCTTGTTATAAGTCTCTCTGCCTATCCGCTCGTCGTCTGAACTATGCCTGATCTTAACTCTCTGCCACCTTCTCCTCGATATCCCCAGGAATCGCAAGTTGGATCTCAAGCCCACGCCCACGCCCACGCCCACTTACCCGCTTCTACCTCCGCTTCAGGCAGCCCAGTCACCATGACCTCACCGTCTGCACAGCATGCCGCCCCATCAGCTCTCAACATTCTCCCCTCTAATCAGGCTGCCGTTATAAGCCCGCCGACCTCTGCCCCATCCCAACAAGTTTCCGGGCCCCCTCCTGGCCGCCAAACCCTCTCATCCCGCACCTCATGGCAGTCGCTGCACGGCGGAACCGCCGACTTGAATACCAGTGGACCGATCCCCATCCGCCACCCCCGACCCATGACAGCAGCCCAGCTTCATAACGAGCTAGAACAGGAAAACGAAGCCGTTGTAAGTTGTTGTTCGCCATTTAACAATTCTTTGTTGTGCTAATATCCACATGTCTATCCTTAGGTCAACCGTCTCACGCGCGAGCTCTCGCTATTGCGTGCCGCCCAGAACGCCTCTGTCATCTCAAACACGTCGTCGACCTCAACCCACGGCGATTGTATCGTTGATCCGCATGCTCACCCACTCACCAGCCCGGTGTACCCAATCCCCATATCTCCAGCCACCTCACGTCGCCATCATCGTGCGGCTTCCAATACCAGCATGCGTAGCCAAACTGCCGGAAGCATAAGCACCTCATATGAGGCCCGCCGCAGCTCCGCCATCTCGCTATCCCGCCAGGGCAGCTCAGCCTCACGCCGATCGCGTACTGATTCGCCTGGCCCACATGGCATGGCCCCTGCGGATTCCACTATGGCCTATCTCCAACAACAGCGCAACCCACTTCCCACATCCGTGCCTCCCATGATGGGTGCCACCGGTAGCTTGCCTGATCAGGTATCGCCGGCGCTGCTCCCAGTAACACCACGATACGAAGAGACCGCCTACTATAGAGCCGAGCTTGAAGTGGCGAAACGTGAGAACGATGCGCTGAAGCGCCGCATTAGAGAGCTAGAACGCATGGTCAGGAGCCGGCGGCCCAGTGATGCAAGCAGACAGCGTAGCGAATCTGTCAGCACTACAGCTAGCATAAACCCAACAATTGGCAGTGGCATTGGGGTTGCACCTCCGCGGGAGCCCATTCACATCCATACACACCCCAGCCACCACGGCCAGCCGCCCTCCACTAGTACTAGTGCTACTCCAGCATCGGCATTGTCTCAGCCTCTGCCCTCCTCGCCCCGGCCCGCCCCTGTGCGTCAGATTAGTACTAGTGGTAGTATTGCAGTGGGGGTCCCTGAAGAAGAAGTCAAGGTGGGGGAGAGTGCCACCAACTCGGGCCTCTCATGAGCGAGCACATATTTATCTCTTTTTTTTTTCTTTTTCTTGTGGTGCTCTTTTTGATGATTTTGTTCCCGGCTCTACTTGATTGTGATGTGTTGTCAATGCGAGATTGGCACCGATGAAAAAAGAAAAAAAGAAAAAAAAAAGAGAGAAAAAAAAGAGAGAAAGACAAAAAAAAAACGAATGACCAAAGTGTTCACAAGATCATTGTACATGGTGTAGTAGTTGGAGGGCGATGCCTGGACTTTACACGAGCCCCTGGCTGTGTTTGCAACTACGACACAGACATGTGTATCGAGTCAAATTACTCACATACAGCACTG
Organism: Ceratocystis destructans; assembly: GCA_038407095.1. Classification (NCBI taxonomy): domain Eukaryota; kingdom Fungi; phylum Ascomycota; class Sordariomycetes; order Microascales; family Ceratocystidaceae; genus Ceratocystis; species Ceratocystis destructans. The sequence goes on from JAXASZ010000906.1 coordinate 25,536, forward strand.
GGGTGGTCTTTTATACATAGAAATGACGCCCAATTACCAGGAACCGATGCTTTCATTCATGTTAATACGCAGGTTGGCTATTTCAGGAAGAAGGTCCAAGTAAATATACAGATAATCAGACAAAGAATACTAGTATAACAGAACAATAACAATGCAAACAAGAAAACAAGACAACAAGACAAAAAGAAACAAAAAGATAAAAAAACCACCCTAGCTTCATGTAGGTGGTGTTTTTCGTTGGTCGTGTCATGCGTGTTCATTCAAATCTCTTCCCCGAAAGAAACAAGCCAGCTTACATCGACGGGGGAGGCTTGCTATCCGGGCCCGAGGCGGCCTTGGTATCAGAAGGATAACCAACCTTTATATCAAGGTCGGCAGCAGGAGACGCAGCATTCTGAGGCGACAAGGGCACGCTTGCATTAGGGACGCCAGCGGAGTCGGTCGTCGCCGAGCATTTGGCCTTTCCAAAGACCTTTTCCAGACCCGACGCCTTGTAGGCACTACCGCCGGCCTGGTCCTTTTTCAGATCAGCCAGACGACGGGCCTCGGCGTGAATGTCCTGAGCCTGCTTGGATCCTTCCTCGTAGAACTTGGCAATCTTTTTGCCGGCAGGTGTGCCGACAGCCTTTTCAAAGTACGAGCTGAGTCCAAAGAGCAGGCCCTTGCTACGGGTAGAGATGCCATACGACTCATCGGTGGCGCGGGCGCGGTCAGTGGCCTTGTACTTGGAATCAAGGCTTTGCAGGGTGGTCAAAAAGCGCTGAGAAACATTGTGCTTCTTGTCGAGCACGACGGCCTGCTCAAGGGCGGCATCGCCAACCACGTAGCCGTGGGCCAGGTACTCGGCCAGGATGCGCGAGCGCGGCTTTTCCTCCTGTGTGATTTCATCGCCATCGCGCTGGGCAGGTGTCGGGTCATTGTGTTCGTCAAGGTTAGCCGAGCCGGTCACGGTGATCTTGGAAGAGCCGAGCTGGGTGTGGTGCAAGAGCAGGGCTGTCTTCATGGCAGTGTCCTTTTCGAAGGTAACAGTAGCCTTTTTCTTGTCGGGGCCATCAGCCTCAATAGAGATAGCAGTGACCTTGCCACTATAAGCGAGGGGTGTTAGCCGTGAGGCGAGACAAACATCTTGGGCATTGCGGGGCAAAGCAGCAGATTGCATGTATGATGTAACTACTTACCAGAAGCTAAAGAAGTCTTTGATCTCCTTGTCGTCCGTCGAAGCGGAGATGTCGGTGACGTAAACAACGTTGGTCATGGTTGCGAGAGAAGAATTGGGTGGGATAGAAGAAGAAGAGGTGATGGGCATAAATCAGAAAGAAGAGGGGTGATGTAGATGTAACAGAGAAGAGCGCAAGCCTACTAGCAAGAGCAAGAGCAAGAGAGGGGATGGAGGCTTCTTTATAGGCGGCCTATTGCAGCAGTGCTTTCTGTCGTTTGCTCTGCTTTCTGTTCCTGATGCGAGCTGCTAAGCTATGCTAGCTAGCACTAAGCTAAGAACATTGTAAGCCTATACAGCCAAGCCCTTAGTCTCTCGTCTCCCTCTATAAGCCGAGCTAAGCTAGGCTTCCCTCTTCAAATTCTCAAATGCATGCGTGTACCGCACTACACTGCATTTTTACTGCATTTGTGCCACATTTACACCATACCTTGCCCTGAAATCAGCATTCTATGGGGTTCTTTGCACTCCTCATTCCTGCCTTGAGGGGTCTCCCCTCTTTCTCTGTGCCAGAAGCGGCTGCCGCTTCCATGCTTCGTTAGCTTGCTGCCGCTCGCTCGCCTCCATGACGCTTGCTTATGCAAGTTCACTATGCATAATACGCAGATATACAGTATGTAATGTAAAGCGTCCGTCCGCTCAGCCAAAATATGCATCAGTGCAACAGCGCTTGCAGTGGGAAGAGGGGAGGGGAAATCGAATGGCGTTTGTGGCTGTACAACTAGGTTGCCAGTTAAAGTGTGGCTGTATACATGGTGTAGACGCCAGGACTTTGCTGTATCAATAGGCGTCAGAATTAGCGGCTTCATGACTATATGACGGCCACGCCGTAGATTCTGGCATGTGATAGTGGGTTTGTAGGCACCGGCTTTCTCGTGAGTGAGTATTGCGAAGTTGAAGCCCGAGAGAACCGTCGGCCATTAGGGGCAAGCCGGAGGTGTAGGGTTACGATTTACAGGGTTAGTGCTAGATCATGTGACGCAGGCGCACAAAGCGAATTGCAAAGCAATCAAATCAAATTTGCATGTATTTAGTTATGTAGTTGTAGCTAACAATTTGATGCAAAATGGCACTAATAAATCCCGCTGGGCAAATAAATCGAGCATGACATGGAAAAGATCAAAAAACCAGACTTCAAACGAATAGGTTTCTAATAGAAAACCTTCTTGGTGTGTGCATTACTGCCAATTTGCCATCCGACAGGCTGTGTTGGCTTGGCTTGGTTGGCTGGTCCAGCGAGATTACATCCTGCAGGCATTGAGGTAGTGAGTGAGTGGTGGCGGCTGGCGGTCAGCGGTTGACGTGTATCTCTCCTGGGGTGTTTTACTTTTTACTTCATAAATATGAAATTTGGGTTTGGCATTCAGGGGAGAAACATCAAGGCCGTGTCCATACCATATCAAGTAGTATTGGTTTGAAGTTGTGTATGCATAATGGACGTGTTTGTGTGTGTGCGTGTGTGGTACGTATAACAATATAAGGTGTATGTATGTACAATGCATGAAGGGGGCTTTCCACGAGCCACCAGGCGTTAAGATTGGGGCCGAACTAGGAATCCCCAACAGCACGATAGAGCCAATGTCCGAGCACCCATCATTGGATATTGGTTGATGTTGACATTGGGATGGTATGCGGAAATGAGCTGGGGCTGGGTATCAGAAGTGATCGACGAGGAGGTCGACTGCCCAAGGTGGCAAGACTGAAGGTGAAGGGCACAACCAAATGGAAAGAAAAAGACAGATGAACGAAAGGATAAACAAAAGATCCAATGGCAAAAGCGCTGGACTAAATAACTAATATTGCTGAAAGATGCTGGGTATCATGAATAGCGGCAAGCAGAGGTAAAAACAAGTTTAAAAAAAGAGGCTATAGAAGACCAGAACAGCTGGGTTTGGCTTCGGCTCTCCTAATACTGGCACCGCTCGAGTACGCGAAAGGCAAAAGAAAGTAAAAGGCTTTTGTTGGCTGTTGGTTGCTAGTCGTTAACGTGCAGATATAGAAAAAGCAATTGGTGTGTTCGTGATAATCATGAGGGGTCGCTGTCTGGCAAATACCCGGCAACTTGTGTCAAAAGTCAAGTCGCTACAGCCGAAAAGACGGATAATTTAGTGGGGAGAGCAGCGGCGAAAGAGAGACACATGGCCTCACATATCGAGGCGAACAGACTGTCGTGTTGTCTTGGACGTGAAGCGCTTAGCAAGACTCTGGCACACGACGCCAACGACCATTAGCGTCTCGATGCCCATGAGGCCGATCCAGAGGCTGTTGAGGATTTGGTCCTCAGAGCTAAACATGGAGCTGTCAATGTGGAAGCGGTCGACACGCAATGAGCTGATGTTAAAGGCGTCCATGGTAGCGAGAGAGCGATAGAGATCAGCGAGGGGGGTTGTTGGAGAACGTGTGAAAAGGAGAAGGCAAGAACAACGACAGCAAGACTGGCGACTAAACGATTGACAAGCTAGCAGATAGAAAAGGAGAAACGCGCCTCGTATGTATATATATATATATATAGAGGGAGAGAGAGAAAGAGAACAGTATATAGAGCAGATCAATAAGGCAGTGTAAAGGGATGGCAACGGACGCCTTTGAATAATGAGAAGTGGAAGAGGCAAAGAAAGGACAAATCAAGAAACTAGCTTCCCTCTTAATAAATGTCCACAACAAGACCAGGAGAGTTTATATTTCAAGAAACAAAGGCCCAAAGGATTCAAAATCCTCCCCCGACAAACTCTACAGGGAAAAGACGTCTGGGCTTCAACAGGGACCAGGATCGTTTGATTTGGCGAGACGAGACTGGGGGTATGGGCGTGCGGTAGTACACCAAGCCTGACGTGCAAAATGTAATAGAGATGTACTAGGGAACACCCACTTACCAGCTTGGACACCTCTTCTTCCTTCTCCCTCCTTCTCCTCCCCCTCTCCTTCCCCCTCCCTATCTGTACGAATAGGCAACTCAAGCGAAGAGGAAGATGCAAATTCTCGTGCACTTGCTCTCACAGCAGCCCAAGATATTGCAAGGGTATGCCTCCCCCTCCTTTTGACAATGAGGGGCAGCTTGAGACCACTCCAAGGGAGGAGGACATGATGTCGGGGCGGAGCTCACGAATGCTATGAGAACATATCTCCTCCGCTGCACTTCTGGGGTGGAATTCAAGTGGCCAACAAGACTTATAAAGCATAGAGAAACCCTTGTACACAGTAGAGACTAAAGATAAAGCCATGTATTGATTAATGCTCATAGACTGGCGCTGCTTGCAAACAAGAGAGCCTCGTTGCCTACATCCGCACTTCTGGAGACAGCCAAAGGCCAGTCAAAGCCTAAGCAACAGGCATCCCTCTTCCTCCTTTCATCCTGTACACACGTCTTCTCAGGCTATCCCGTTTCCTGCCAGCTGCATCTTGATGTCGAGCTGCACTGCAACGTCAACTTTGCCAGCGTCACGCCAACATAGATAGCCAAGTGTCGGTCTGTCTTTTCGATAAGCAAAAAGCCTACAGGATCACAAGCACTACGAAAAGTGACAAACCAGATGGGAGGAAAGAGAACAAACGAGGAAAAAAAATGCCCTTTGAAGACCCCACCCTCAGAGCACAGATTAGACTGCATGGCTAGCTGCATGCAATGCATCTAAGTACGCACGTTATATGCAGTATTTTGCTGGCTGCACGGCGGGCTGCACGCCGCCAAAGACAGCGCGTAACTTGAGAAATGTGACTCTTACATTCGTTTCTTGTGACCCCCAGCGAGATGGAGAAAGATGGGAGCGAGAAGACTGGCACAACTCACCACTACTTCTATCGTTGATCTCTTTGGCCCTTGATGCGTCTGGCTTCGACGTCGACCTGTGAGAACATGTATCTCCAGTCTCGCCCGGAGAGAAGCCCAGTATTGAAAACTGCTGCCGCCTGGCCAAGAGCAAGTTTCCAGGTACTTATCAGCCCGTATTATGTGTCGAGAAATACACACTTCGAGCTCTGGCTCGCATTCATCTCCAAGAAAAGCGGTGAGCCTATTCACACCCGGATCATTGAGCGGCCCAATGTGCCATCCAAAGCCCAACTTGCGGGGGATTCACTCATCTTACCCTTTACACTCACACACACACATGAGCCATGAAGTAATCTTCATTTCTGCTTTAATTTGCTAACAAAAATTGTCGGAGGATTTATCATGCCCTGGTGGTCTTTAGGGCACGTGCGCAGCTGTCCGTCCTTCTTGTCCATAAAACCTGCATATAATTCAGCGGCACTTGGCGGCACTGTATGAGAGGCGATTGGGAAAATAGACGCGATATTGTGTGCCCGTATAATGCACAAGTTCCCGAAGATAGAATACAGGGAAAATACAAATCGTAAATACAAAAAGAGCAACGCAAACTGATAAGAGAGAAAGACAAAAGGAAAAGGGGAGAGAGATATTTGTACCAGTTCAAGCCGGCGTTGATTATCAAGGCGTAGAGTAAATCACTAATCGACCAATCCGGTGCCACTTGGACCAGCTTGTTACCAAGCTCAGAGTAATTTCATCTCGTTTCTTACCTCGAGGGTGTGTGGCACGTGTGCACTATAGCAGACGTTAGGGGGAGCAATGCCGAAACAATCTTCTAGAAGATTCATCAAACAAACACACGTCTTGTAACAAGGCCAAGAAATAAGTCGTGGCACATGGCCAGACGGTTAAGCTGGCCAGCCAGACTTGGCAAGTTGGTCTTTCTGTCCTATGGTTATAGTGCATGCATTTTGTGTGTACTCGAATATTATTTGTTCGTTAGTACATACCATGCTTGTCGTACAAGCACTATCATGTAAGAACTCAAAACTACCAACGTTACCGATCTGTACATCGCTGTACACCAGGAAGCATTCCCGAAGTAATTTATCCCTTACGTTAAGCACGATGAGATCTTAATACAGGATCATAGCAAAAAGGTATTATTATACAAAGGGTTGGTTATACCTATCGCGACTATTGAATCGTTTGAATACCTCTTCTGCAGAAGCAAGGTATCAAAAAAGAGAGAACCTTAGCGCTCGACGACGGAGCGGCTTCTGGAGACACGGGGAATCGAACCCCGGACCTGATCCAATTGCTGGACGATGCCATGCTAAGGATCCGTCATACCACTAGACCATGTCCCCATAGGCGAACGGGATATTCGGCATTTATCCACCATAATAAGGCCATTTCGGGCCGGGCTTGGGCCGAAATCCGTCGTATTACTGCGAAATAACAGTAGGTAGACGTAAAATAATACAATAACAATAGCTTGGGCCGAAAGCGCCGCCGTATTGCTGTGAAATAACAGTAGGTAGACGTTAATCAATACAATAACAATAACAATAGCTTGGGCCGAAACAGCCACAGTACTCCGCCGGAGCCTACCCCCCGTGCCGATAACCGGTGGTCGTTTAGACTAGCTTTTTATCACGCCGTTGCCATCTACCAAAAACATCACGTAACCAATTCTGGAACCCGACAGGTACTTCCTCGGGCCACGCTAGATGGAGAGTCTCCTGGCTATATCGCCTAACCCTCAAAAGTCATAGGAGATGCCCGACATCTATGCGTTCCTGTCACTGCTGACCGCCCGGGAGGTGCTCCCGTCCGGAATATGCCGTCGTGTTGCTGCGAAACAACAGTAGGTAGATGTAAAATAATGCAATAAAAATAACAATAATCTCCTTCTGAGACTTCCATCGCCTAGTCAGCCTTAGTCTGTCTATCACTCGCCAAGTTTTAACCCATCAGTATGCAGCCGCTGACCCGTCACAGGTAGAGAACTCTTGTATATCATTGCCGCTGTGGGCGCTGAGTCTACAGCTGAAAGGCTGTTGATAGTTGGCTCGTAACTAGACAGCGGCTTTAGGAGGGATTCGTGTGATCTGTCACTGCTGCGACAACTCCTTGTTTCATTACAGAGAGCATCCCTTGTCCAGTATGTACCATCTAACGGCTAGTTTTTTTTAAATTTCAGCATCAAGAGCGATAGTGGTTGATGAGAAATTCACTGTCATGTTTAGGGGGGCGGGCGAGCGGCAGGCTGGGGGTGCGACCAGAAGGACTGCGAGGACAGCCCTTCCGAGTTTCGTCACCCTTGTCTTGCTTCCCACGCCTCCACTCTAGGCCTGATATGATGGTGGCTAATTTGAAGATCCCTATCCCCATTGCCTAAACGAATTCCCTGACTAACCCCCCGTGCTTGCACCCTCCGAATGACCAGTCTATCGGTTTCTCCCTCAAGTTTTCTTGTCATCTAGCCCGCATGCTTCTTGAATAAGTATTTCCTGACAAACTGATCCCCAACCACCTCAACGGCCCCGGTATAATAGCCTTAATGACTGGCGAGTCCATTTTCTGGCCAGGACTCTTGCCCGAGTGGGGGTTTCTTGTCTACGATAGTGGGTAACTTGCTTTTTCCTTTGTAATACGGCTATAAGCTACTCTCTTCGTACTGGTTAATGATATATTCATGGCATTTGAGGTCTCATAGACAGGTATCCAATATATGCCCCTTGATCGTCCACAAGGAGCTGTCTAAATACCCGGCCATGGTGTCTAGTCAGCCCCTAAACAATGCAGGGACAGGAACGAGAAGACTAGGAACTCTCGTAAGAGGCTACCGCTTGTAAGGCCTAGCTCTTGTGTGAAGCGATCTAGCGAGAGCTTTTCTATCCTCGAATCCAGGAAGAAACTTCATATACCCGTAGCCTTGGTCTGTTCAGCTTGATATCATCTTATTTCATTGAAAATGTATCGGACAGCAAAACTAAGAATATGATGTGATTTCCCATCTATCCATATATGCTCTGACTTTATTGACAGCAGGTTATGGGACATTTGATATCATTATTCTAGACGGTACATGGGCATGGTGGTTATTGGATAGCCCACCAACTATGATCGTATTCATGAGTCTTTTAGTCGCTATTTTCTCTGCGTCTTCGTATGTTGGAAACAGATAAGATCCTATCCACTTTCTACTCGGTTCTATTATCATATTGAAGAAATGGGCTGTTAGTCTGCTTGGCTGAGGCTAACAGTGGGATAGAGGTTATTATGCTGTATCCAGAATCTTTCTAATATCTTCATCTATCTTTTATCTATCGTCCAGCCCCACGTGTGTGAGAGGATGGGAGGGAGTCGGGTTTAGCCTGGGGTGAGCTCGAATTTCCAGCCCAAGCATTGTATTGTATTGTATTACATTACGTCTATCTACGGTTATTCCGCAGCAATACGACGGCATATTCCAGACGGGAGGACCTCCCGCCTCAGCCCAAGCTTTGTTTGTTTGCTTGTATTATTTAGCGTCTACCAACTGGGTTTTCACAGCAATGCGACGGCATGTTCCGGACGAGAGCACCTCCCGGGCGGTCAGCAGTGACAGGAACGCATAGATGTTGCAATGGGCAGTTGTGTCCCCATCGCTCATGGTACTTGTCAAAGTCTCCATCGCCGGTTCCAGCGGCCCCGCTTTTCCAGCGGACACATGCTGGCCTTATAATACCCGATAAACGGTATAAAACTAACATACGACCATAGTATAAGACAACGCCGTCCTCACTTCTACACATGGAAGCCGGAGTTCCTCCACCCGAACAGATTCTCTACTCGGCAGTAGCACGAGAACTCATCAGATGGCATACTCTGGACGAGGCTCACCCACTCACCGGACTCAAGGAACACAAATCCTTCCGAGAATTGCTGAGGGTCTTGCCAAAGCCCCCCCCGAAGTACGGCATACTAGTGGATGGGTTACCCCCAACAGACCCACCTCCCCTGGCGGCGATAGTGGCTGGCAAAGCGAAGGAGGTAGCGGCCCGGGAGCACATTGCCTTCAAGGAAACAAGACCTGCCCAGGACACCTGGCTATACACAGACG
>JAXASZ010000930.1:0-34629 GCA_038407095.1 Ceratocystis destructans
TTTATACCCGCCCCCCCCCCCCCCAATTCCATCGTCTTCCTCTCGGCTCGGACCCCGAGAAAACAACACCACCTGCAAAATGACCAAGGACGGTGTCTTTTCGCTTCTGACCCTCCACCACAAGGCCCCAGACAGTCCAAGACAGCCCAGACAACCTTCAAGTTCTTCAAAACAGGGATCAGGGGCCCTTGGCTAGTAAAGCTTTGACACTGTACCTGCAACGGGATCTTTGCTCTCTCTTTGCCTTGCCTATTCGCTTTTGAGTCTTGAGCTTGTTGCATTGGCCTCCATTTTTTGCCTGTTCATTCTTTGGCTTTAATGTCCATTACATCTGCATTTCAGTCAGTTTATTTTTGTTCCTGCTTCTTCTCTCTTCCTCTTTCTTCCCTTACTGCTTGCTTCCTTTTCTTTTCTTTCTTTTTTCTTTCTTTCTTTTGCTTTCTGTCAGTGTATCCTACTCGCTAGGCAGGCCCGTGTTGAATAGTAGTATATATTGTTTTTTTTCTTCTTTTATTGTTGCTTTTGGTTTGCGTATCCCTTGCCTCTGGAGGCAGCTTTCCTTCGACCTTTGTTAATATAATCCGCCTAGCGCTTCTTCCAACCTATCTATACTTCAGTCTCTCGTTTACCAACCAACCTCAAGGCCGAACTCGCTCGTTTATCGCCTCCTTGTTGCTGCTCTCGCTCACCTCAGTCACTCGTTGCTCCCGTCTTTTATTTGGCGCCCTAATAATTTCGCCAGTGTCGTTGACTGTCATACATACCGCCGCCACCGCCGCCGCCGTTCTTTCTTTTGGCTTCTGTCTTTCCAAGGCCATGTATTGGTAGACTACTGGGCTTATTTGCCGAGACGTTATCTTTTTGCGACCCTCCTGTCCAGCCAGCTTTCTAGTCTCTCCAATCACTATTTTCAACAAGACAATGTCCACAGGCCCCAACTCTGTCGTGACCCAGAGGGCCAAAAGACAAGCCACCAGAACTTTGCAGTGGTCCGCCGTTGCCCGTCATAACCTTCCGCGGCCTAATTCTGTCCTTGCCCGTTCCAAGTCTTCTTCCAACTCCCGATCACGGCGATCTCTTAATCACAACAAGGCTAGACAGGCATCGTCAACACCCTCGGCCTCGGCTTCAGCCTCAGCATCCAGTGTAAACGGGTACACATCGCCCAGCGAGCCCGGCGAGATTTCCTCTGACGAAGAGACCACGACAACGCCTCAGCTATCTTCTATAGTCAATGCCGATCGCGCCCGCATTGCGGCTACGCCTACTCCCACGGCAACCAAGGGCAAAACTCTTGCTTATGCCGCTAACCAAGTAAGCGATGTGCGTTTAACCTCTACCACCACCATGCGCTCCTCCAATGTTCCTCCCGCTCCCTTAGCCCCAATGCATATGCCTCGGCTGGTTGATTACTCTGTGGCCGCTGCCGTTGACGATGTAAGTCATCTGAACTTGCAAATGCCGATGCCGGGTTGTGCATCTCTTCCATTCCTTACCCACTTTTTCATGCACGCCAGGTGTCACAGAAAAACAGGGGTTAACGGGCTGCTTGGATTAGGGTTAATGCGTTCATGAAGAGGGACCTAATGACATAACTGTGTGTGCATCCACTAACAACCTCGTTTTATTGCATCTTTCTTAGGCTTCAACCGCTCTTCCTTCCGTTATTCTAAACCAGGGCGGATCCGGCAGCGGAAGCTCCCTAGCAATTGCTCCTACCGGCGCATACGACAACTCTCAAGGTAGCTCAGGCAGCGGATCACTGGCCCAACAGGGCACTGCCGCCGGCAGCCCTTCAAGTACGGCCACGTCCAAGGCCAATGCCCACAGCTCGATCTCAACTAATGAGACCATCGCTATTGCTAGCGCTTCTATCGGTGAGTCATAGGAGGGGGTGTGCCTTGCGCGTGTGAATACCGGACCTTAAGCTAATAATACCACCCAATTCCAGCCGGTGCCGTCATCATTGGCCTCTCAATATGGCTCTTCTGGCGTGTGAGACGTGTGCGCCGAGCTGCCGCTGTAGCTTCTTCTTCCTCTTCGGCTCGCAGCATGCCTGTGCACGGGGAAAACTACAGCAAGCCCCAAAACAGCTTTATCAGCCGCATATCGTCCAAAATCCCCTTTGTCGGGTACAAGTGCCCCGAAACTACCGACAGCTCTCCTACATATTGGAACAACGTCGAAGCTGGCAACATGCCTGTGAACCAGCAGCGCAGCATGAGCCCACAAAGCCAAAACTGGCCAAGCGCTGCCGAGGAGAAGCTGGCCATGAACAATGCCAGTTACTACGGGCCTACTGTGGTGACTTCCGTCCCCAGCATCCATGCCAACAACCCAAGTCGCGAGATGCCCATCTCCGATAGCGCTACCCCGCTTAGTGCCACTTCCAACAACCCGCTTCTCCTGCCTTCCCCCTACACGCCTGTCTACGGCTCTGAGGTCAACTGGGCTGCTGCCAAGGAGATGAACCTGTCTCCTGATGGTACTACACCTGTCGATGGCATGACTGGCACTCTGACCGAGCCCTACATGGCTGAACTGACCTACAACTCCAGCCTGCATAGCAGCGGAGCTGACTACGGAGGCGAGGACACGCTGCGTGCTGTTACTCTGCAGCAACTGCAAAGCCCCGACGGATCCATAGTGCCTCCTATCTTTGACGATGGTGTCTACGGCCGCCCCCAATCCGGCCCCGGCGACTACCGCTACAGCGAGCTATCTTCTATTTCCTCTGGCTTTGGCGATGCTGATATCATCATCCCATCAAATGCCGGCTCGCCCGTTGCCAGCCCCTATGCTCGGGCTAGTGCCCGCTCTAGCACTCGCCGGAGCGCCCACAGCTCTGCAGTGCGATCGCGGCCTTTACTCCACACAGCACTGTCTAGCCGTTCCTCCTCAGCACCGCGGACACCCCCTCCGGTTGCCATGCGCCAGTCGTGGTCACGACCGCCCACCAGTGGCTACTACCGCGACCGCGACACAGTCATGACGACGGTCACGGACGACGGACAGCCCCACCGATTCCGTACAGTGTCATCCTGGGTTCAGCAGCAGTCTAGCCGGGCGCGCCGTGCTCAGCGCCGGGCAGAGAAGAATGGTGTTGTGCCGCAAGTGCCGGATGAGCCACAGCTAACGTTGATGATGCCGGATGGCGAGGTGCCGAGACCTGTGGATATGAATATTGTACGCAAGTAAATAAACGAATACGGTGAGAAGAAGCCATCTCTCATGGCCATCTTTTTTTATACTTTTTCCCTTTCTTATTTTTCTTTTTCTTATTTTTCTTTTCTGATTCTCCTTTATTACTATTTCCCTTTTCCTGTCCATTATTTTCCTTCTACCCCTTTTTACCTTTCCCGAATTATTTGACCTGAGCGCAAATACTTTGGTTGAAAGAAAATGTTTCATGTCTATGTCTATGTCTTTACATACCACAGCGCTTCTCTCCCCTCCCTATATGAGGCCTTGTCACTGTTGGCATCTCCTTATTTTTTACCATCTGTAGAAGCTCAACAGCCCAGGGTGGCATAGCCAGGGCTCAGATCTTGCCTTTAACCAGCCTATCAAGTCTGCCTTGATTCGCGACGGCTCTAAGCATAAAGATCCGACCCCGACCATGCCACAGCCTCTTTGTTCCTCTTCTGCTATGACTTTGCACTATTCGGTCTGCCTTGAGCGCCCCTTCCCCTTACCAACCACGCTTGTTATGCAATCTCTACTAGTATACCTACCATACAGCTAGCTACTTTATAACCAAAAAAAAATCCGAGATTTTAATCTGAACTTGAATTCGTGTGTTCCAAGTGAGGTGGGCTTGCGTCATCGAGGTTGCTCGAGTACCACGCTGCACATGCTGGTAGTGTAGTGTAGTGTAGTGTTGTGTTGCGTGTTGCCATGTTTAGAGTAGCCCCACTTATTCTTTTTTTACTTCTGTGTCTGCCTGAACCAGGCAACAACTTGTGCCTTTCGAGAGAGCACTGCCCAGCCCAGCAACAGCACCAAGTGCTGGACAGACAAGACTTTTTAGAAGCGATGAAAATGAAGGTCCTAGACCAAGGAAGTTGCTCTGCAAACTCCGATGGCTTTCCTGCCAAGCCCGCAACGCCAAGCAAGAGCGGGGTGCTCCCTTGAGTCCCTCGAGCATCAGTGGCCCTTTTGGGAAGGACTGTAGATCTGGAATTGGGTTGTTGCCTTGTTTGTTATCATGTCCCACGCACTGCACGCTGGATTATCGTGTAGATATAATTGCAGCTGTTTCCTTCTTATTTTTATTATAATTTTTTTTTCCCCGTCAAAATTTTCTTCTCACCTACTTTTACCATCCATCGCGCATCATTTCCTGGCATCTTCAATCGTTTATTTATTAGTTTATCTCATCTTTGGCGCTCCTATTTTGTCGCTTGTTTTATTTATTGTTGTATCGAGATTCACGTGCTCCTGAAATTATCAATCCCTCAAGCCCTTTATCCAGCTCAGCCATCCAGGCTCCTGTATATATATCCTTCACAGAAACCCTTTATCGCTCTACAAGCATCTATACGTCTTATTTCTATCTACACCTCATCCGCCGCTTATATAATGCTCGACGAAAACCTTCCCACTTTTCGAGGCAGGCAATCGGCCGAAAACCCGCTCAATACCCTCTACAGCTTTACCCACCATGGCTCTACACCGTCTCCCGAGTTTCTCCTTCGTCGCCCTGACCCCACACTCCCTGAGGCCAAAAATAAATATGCCGTTGCATTGGCTGATCCCATACTAAACGACGTCATCTACGCTGAAGTCTTGGTCGCGCCCGAGTGGAAGCAGTCGTCGGCCTTGGACGGGGTTAGTGGAGGAACTACGGATCCCACGCCCCCGGAAAACATCAACCTACAGCTGTACAACCCCGACCAGACCGTTGTGCTGCGTCAAGTGCCCGGCTCGTGGGGCCGGGGAGGCAGCTGGGATTTTGAACTGCCCACAGTGTCCTTCAAAAAGCCCACAGCCAGCCAAATCGACCGCGAGGCTGTGGCCGGGCCTGCTGCCCGCGATCTGATCCCCCGACTGACCTTCCGCTGGAAGCGCGAGCGTCTTAGCAAGGGCATGACATGTTACCTGGTGGGCAAGACGGAAGACGCAGGGCCTGGCCGTCGCGGCACTAAGGAGCCAGATATTACGGTAGCGCTGGCCGAGCAAGGACGCAATGGCGAAACCCTGGTGGCACTGTACGAGCCGAACATGCGGCGCGTGGAACTGGAAGACCGCAAGGGCTTTGATATGCTGCTATTGTTAAGTCTCGAGGTCATTCGCGACTTGTTCCTAAACCCCAAAGACCCATACAACCTTGATGGCCGCAACAGTCGTGGCCGCAGGACTTCACAGCCCGTCGCCGGAACTGCCTTGAATTCTCACCCGCCTTTCGCAGGCCCAGCAGCCCCAGACGCTGCCGAAAAGCAAACCAAGAACAAGCAGCCCTGCAAAACCCCGCCTCCTCCAAAAGGCTCTACGCCACCCATAACAACATCATCCGCGGTGCGGCCATGTCCCAAGACCAAAACCCCGTCACCAATACGGCAAACGCAAGCCGAGATCGACGCCGAGACCGAGAGGCTGAAGGCCATGGTAGAAAAGGAAGAGCGTGAGCGTCAAGAACGCGAGCGGCTACGAAGGAAGGAACGAGAGCGCGAAGTAAAAAAGCGCCAGGAAGAGGCTGAAAGACTAAAGCGAGAACGCGAGGCTGAAGTGGAGCGCGAGACCGAGCGGCTCCGACAGGTGTACGGCGTTGAAGGCCAGGATTTTAATCAGCACTCTCCTATCCGCCCTATTTCGCCCCTGGAAGAGGAAACACCCACACCGCACTTGCCGCCACGGCCAGTCAGCATGGGGCCGTCGCAGTTCCAGGCCCAGACTCAGAATCTGGGCCAGACTCCGAGCCAGCCCCGACCCCTCTCGGCATTCCAGCAGCACTTTGCACAGCCCCCACCAAGCCAGGCTCAAGGCCAGGCCTCGGGGAACAGCAGGCCCAGCAATCCCTTTGCAGCCTTCTCTAATAAGTTGGAGAACCTTCCATTGGCAGGGCAGGCCGCCTCGACCGTGCAGGGGCTTTTGGGGAAAATCAAGAGGGACGAAAAGAAGACGAACAAAAAAACGAACAAAAAGACAACGTAGACGGAACTACACACGGTGGGGGAGGGTTAGGGCCAGGGTCAGGGCCAAGACCAAGATGTTTGTCTGCATTTGTGGGGGAGGGGCGTAGGTGAGGTGAGCAAATAAATCATGACACATGACATAGCATACAACATAATATACAGCGTTTATCGCATAGGTCCTGACAGCTTGCCAACAAGCCAGCATGTCGCCAAAGCTTGATTGATTTACTTGTGTTAGTAGCCCCTATTATCTGCTTCCCCACTCCACATTACGCCGCCTCGGTCTTGATCCATGCGCTGGACAGGTCGGTGAAGAAAGAGGCACCCTGCACCTTGGTAGGCGCCCCCTCAGTAGTGACATTGCAGCTCTTGACCCAGCTTCCCTGGGCTGCATACTTGTCGGCAATGTACTTGGTATAGTTGGAAAGCTTGCACGACGATCCGGGGCCCGACTTGCACGAGGGAATGGGATAGACGGCGTCGTTGAGGAGCACGCGCACATAGACCTCCTCTTTGGTAGTAGCTGTCTTGCTCGTGCTCTTGCTCCCGGCATATGTTGAGGTGGACTGGGTCTCGGTGACATTGCAAGTCATGCGCTCCCACGCAATGCCGCCTCTCATGCATGTATATCTCGACGACACAAACAGTCGGTTGGGATCACGTTGAGTCGATGAGAGCGCGGCCTGCCTGTCGAATACGCCCGATGCAGCGACCAGCTGGTTCAGCTGGCCATCGTTCAGGAACACCGTCAGCAGCTTGGGCAGCTCAAAGGCCGCGCCTGAGGCATCGACGCCCATAGTTGTCCCGTTGCTAGCTCCCAGAAGCTTTACCAAAGTGTCTAGAAAAGGCATCATGATGCGTGGCGGCAGATCCTTGCCGGGTCCAGTGCCATAGTAGTAGCGCAAGTCCTGGGAGTACTCATAGTCCAGCAGTTCGGCGTCGGTGAAAACACTGCACCATGGTGACAGACGGCCAGTGATCTGTGACTCAAAGCCGCACAGATACGGCATCTGCGCCACGTCGGTGGCCGTCAGCACCAGATCTCCCTTGATCAAAGCTTGCAGGCGTTTCTGGATGGGCGGGATGTAGATGCCCTTCCATGCCTCAGCGAGTGAGCCGCCCTCGTCATCGCTAAAGGCCGGGCACTGGTCGCCAGGCGCCAGCGAGTTGCCGATGGCACCAGTATAGCCCTTGCTAGTCACCGATACAACCTTGCCTAGCTCCTCGGCACGCGGACCCAGGAAGCCTCGGGCGAAATTGCGCGCTGTCTGGATCACACGCGTGTAGTTGTTGGCCCACGTATAGAAGGTAGTGCCGTCCGTGTACAGGTCCGGGTAGCGTGTGCGAAGCATGTAGCCCATATCATAGGCTTCCTTCCAGCCAGTGGGACTCTCCATGGCAATCTGGGCTGAGGGGTTAGTCAGGACAGGCTCCCAGTCCTTGAGGAAGGAAAGAGAGCCGGTGGCAGTGAACTGCGCAGCCTGAAACTGAGCGAGGGGTAGGCACGAAGATTAGCAAAACGGACAAGTCACGTAGCGATGGGCAAGTACGTTGATAAGAGTGGATATCAAGTATAGGAGGACAATAAGAAGCCACTTACGCGCTCGTACATGGAAACCCAGCCGTTATACGCGCCGGTGTCGGGGAAGCGCGAGCCGTGACGAGAAACGTACGCAGCACGATCAACCTTGCAATTGCCAGGCACATCAGACGGGATGCCGTTCACATTTGGGCCTGGCACGTGATGGATGGTGTTAGTGTATGCATTGCGGATAGGCCAGCAGCGACAGCAACAGTAACCATAGATGCAAGCCGCAGGAAGACTCACCGGCAAAGTAGGGGCCATTAGCACCAGCATGCTTCAGAGGTTCTTTGGCGGAGGTGCTAGCCGGGTTTTTGATTGCATCCTCGGGCGCAAGAAGAATTTGATAGGGCGATGAGGGCGATGAGGAAGCGGAGCGGGGAGAGACAGAGACGGCATTGGCGGCTGCAGCCAGCAGGACGGCGGCGTTGAAAAATGGGGCCATGATGTATTGCAGCAAAAGAGAAATACAAGATAAATACCGTATAAATACCGCAAAAAGAGAGGATAGCGAGAATGGCGCTGGCGTCACAAGGCAATGCGTAAAAGAAGGCCTTGAATTTGCCGCCTAAGAGCGTTGGCCTCAAGTCCCTTCTTATACCCTATCTTATGATCACACCCTCCTCGGCCCTTCCTTACGTACCCAAAGCCTGCGTGCCATGGAGACAATGCCAACACTCCTTCCGCTCCCATTCTCTCGTGTAGATAAATTACGCATGTAACCCAGACAGGCCTCGGCCTTTGCACTAGATCCCATGTTGATCGGCCATCTAGAGCTGATCTCCGACCCACGTGCCATTGGCCGTTGACACCAAAGAGAAGAGGGCCCGGGGAAGCGAGATTGTCACAGAACGTGGCTCTGTTAGCCTGCGCAAGAAAAGAACAAACAAAGCCAGTCTCCCAGATTGTTTTGAGGCTTTCTTGTCTGTGATGACAAGCGTTGTGTCAGACCAGCCTTGGTTTCCTGTCTCGCCATAGCTCTTTCCACAAGTGTCCGCCACGTTGAAGCTCCAGCGCCTGTGATTGGCCCTCCCCCCGTGAAGCTCTGGGCAATCCTTCCAGTAGTAGCAGCGACGGGGGGGGGGGGGGAGAGAGACAACCCAGCCAGCGTATCTGCCATGTATGCGGTTTGCGTGCACGTATAAGCCCATTCCAAGTTCAGTAGTTTGGAGCTCAGGTGCTTGGGCTTGCCATGAGACACTATTTTAAGTTGAGAGAGCCACGTTTTGCCCGCACGGAAGACCTTCCTGTCTGTGTGCTTGTCAGCGTGTTTGGCAAAGGGTCCGGACCGTGAATACCGGTCTAGGGTCACAGAGTGGTCCTAGGGTTAGCAGGCCCTGGCTGTCATGCCATTATAGGGAACGGCATTAGCGGCATCTGCCGTGTGCCCTCCTTCCTTTGTTGTCGTTGCACACAGCAAGTGGACGGTGCCTGCCTCCTTTTTGTAAGGGCTTCTTTCCTTTTTCTGCGGGTGGTTTCTTTGTTCTTTCCTGTTTCGATTTTGTTCTTGTATTTTTATTGGTGCTTTTGAGGCTATTTGTTTATTCTTTTTATTTCTCATGCAGAGAACCGACGCAACGAGACTTCAGGCTGCGGTCTCGAAGCACGAGGAACAAGGACTTGATGGAAAACTCGAGAAGCCTTGAAGCCTGGACTCGACAAAAACTGTATAGGAAGGTGGCTGCTGTCTATTCCCCGATAACATGCAGGCAGACCCTCTCATTCGCTGGCGTAGAAAAGTGACAACTCGGTTTTGGCAGGTTTTTTATTTTGATTATTTTTTTTTATTCCTTTAATTTTTAATTATTTTTTTTCATTTCTTTTTCTATTTCCAACTTCCAACTTCTTATATCTCGCCAACACAATCAGGCCGTGCCATTGTTGCTTGCTTTTTTTAAGGCTCTGTCAAAACCAGGAACAACGAACGACCTTCATGTGACAAGGTTGCCCCCAAGTCCATGTCTTGCGTCCTTTGTGAGCCGCTTCAACAAAGGTCTCAACTGCCTTGTCTCTCCCCCTCCCCCTCTTCTGTTTGTACCTTGCTCTTCTTTTTCCGCTTCTAGTAAATCCCAAGCTTCTCTCTTCAGCCTGCATGATCTGAGCTGGTGGGGGTGCAATAGCAGCTTTACACGTGCCACCTTTGAGATAAACACCCGCCGCCCCGACATCATCCCGCTACTATATAGGCACGGCAACTGCGAAGCTTTGAGACTGCCCTACTCTCCTTCTTCTTCTTCTGATCTTTTTATTTATTTTTCAAGCCTATTCCCCCATCACACATACACTCCCTCTTTCCTATCCTCCCCCCGCACGCATACACTCCCTCTTTCCTATCCCCCCCACCCCCCCCCCCGCCCTCCATCATCTCCATCACCATGTCCAACTCGAGTGCCAGCGCTCCTTGGAAGCTGGACCCCGAGTTTGCCAAGGAAACCTCCGCCATCTATACGGCCCGGTCTGTGACCCCCAAGATCCCGACCTCTGCTACCAATGTGCGGCGCCAAATGCTCAACGCTACGTCGAAGATGCTTCGATACACGCGTACAACCAAGCTGGATCCCCGTGTTCAAGTTGCCCAGTACGAGTTTCCCTCGTCGCTAGACGGCACCAGCATCAAGATATTTCATTACTTCCGCAACGACATTCACAAGGGCAGCCCGCCAACCGCCGCGCTATTGCATTGCCACGGCGGCTGCTTTGTGTCGGGCAGCGTCGAGATCCTCGATGAAGGTCCGCGCCTCCACGTCGGCGTCACTGGCGTGCCCTGGTTCTCGGTCGAGTTTCGCCTGGCCCCCGAGCATAAATATCCCACACAGGTGCAAGATTGCCTCGACGGGCTCAAATGGCTTTACGCCAAGACAGCCGAGTTCAATGTCGACCGCCGTCGGATTGGCATCGTCGGCGAGAGTAGCGGTGGTGGCCTCGCTCTTGGCGTTGCCATGTTAGCCCGCGACCAGGCTCTCTCACCTCCGCTGGCCAAGCAGATCCTCGTGTACCCCATGGTGGACGATCGCGTCCTGACCGCCGACCCTAAAATCGAGCCTATTGCAACCATGACCATCGAGGACATCATCTGTGGCTGGACTTCCATGCTGGACGTGCCACCAGGGAGCGAGAATGTGCCCATTCACGCTGCTCCGGGGCGTGCTACGCCCGAGGACCTCGTGAATCTGCCCCCGACCTATATCGAGGTAGGTGTGATTGACACTTTCAGGGACTCCATTATCGAGCTGGTGCAGAAGCTGCTGAAGGCCGGCGTTATGACCGAGTTCCACCTGGCCAATGGCCAGGTCCACGCTGCCGAGTTCTTGGCCCCAGAGACGACCATTGCCAAGAGATATTTAGCATTACGCCAACAAGCCATGACCAGCTTCTAAGCGTCTGGCCTGCTATTATTTCATCAGTCTTGGTTTCTTTTGGGCTGCTCCTTTCTTCGCGTCATGTCATGTCATAGCGGCCATTTCTTTCAGTCACAAACATGCGGTTCATAATAATAGCAACATCTATATTCTATAAACATCCCATCCTTTTTAGCCCGTACCGTGTAGACATGAATTTAGTGATTCTACCTGTACAGTAAAGAATACGCTTGGTGCTAGTGACTAGAAGAGAAGAAGAAAGTGACAAGAAAGAGATAAGAGAATGAATTTCCCAAAGAAAGGAAACGAAAAGAAGAAAAAAAAGAGGAAAGCGACATGTGCTGATGATTGGAAACTCCTGCTGATATACACAGAAATAGACAGACCAAGAACTTGATAAACCCTGAAGAAACTGGAAAGAAAGGGATGCGGGGGACGCAAGTGAGGGGAGGGAAGGGGGCGAAGGGGACGAAGGGGAGAGAAGAGAGGAAAAATAAAGAAGAAGAAGAAACAAAAGAACAAAGGGAATGACTCGATGAACGCAGAGAGAAGAACTAAAAGAAAAGAAGAAAAAAAAGGACAGAAACAAGGGCGGACCATGCGAAGACATACCGACTAGATACTGTTTCCGTGGCATATGTGGCGTCGATATACAGAGAAATATGCAAAACATAAAAAGAAAGTGACAAGCATAAAGACAAGGATGAATAGAAGGCATCTTGGGACAACCCTCCAACGCTGATTCTCCAACTAGATAATGCCACCCGGCGGATCATAGCCTGCTGCCGCCCCCCGCGCCGCCGTATTCAGGCCCGCACTCCCTGGAACATCCTGTGGGCCTTCATGCGGATTGGGGTTTGTTTTACGGAGCATGAACATGGGCTTTTTGCCCTCTTTGTCGAGTTGCTTGAACAGAATCAACGGCTTTTCGTTGGGTCCTAAGCATCTCTCCTGGTCGCCGTATACAATGTATAGTGAATACTGTTCCCAGGGTGCATTTATTTGGTACTTTCGCAAAGCCGCAGGGAGCACTTTGTAGCATGGATCTTCCAGGCTGACGCGGAACGACTTGAAAATCTCCATGGGAGTGTTGCTGCCCGAAGCGCCTGGGGTATCTGGAGCGGGAGTTTCGCGTCGTCGGTGTGGCTGCTGTGCCTTGTCACGGGAGTTATGGCCATATTCACTTTCGGTAAACGTTGAGCGGGTAGACGAAGCGGGCTCGGCACGGTATGAGCGGGAGCCAAGCGTTGTTTGTTGCAGGACAGGGGGGGAGGTAGGCGATGGTATGTTAGTGTTGTAGACGGGAGAGGAAGTTCCGGGAGTAAGGCCGCCATTCAGGCTCGAGAGGTGGGTTGATGAAAATGCTCGTTCGGCAGTGCTGGCATCCTCCATTATTGGTCGTTCATGGGTTGTCTGCATGTGTGAGGGGGAAGGTGCCATGACGGGCTGGAAGCGTTTTGTTGAAAGCGTGCGGCCAAGAATTCCGGTAGAGCCGGGGCCAGATGATGGAGGGACAGCGGTTTCGAAGGAATAACTAGGGTTGGCAGCATTGCTGACATTGGGGAGAGGCGCTTGGGCATCTTTGACGAGACGGAGAGCCGGGAGCATGTCTTCCCTAAGGCGCCGGAAGTCTTCGGTGATGCGGCGAAGGTCTTGCTCGAGTGTGTTTGCGCGGTCGTCTCGCTCGCGGATCTGGTCCATCAACATGCGGATGTCTTTGATGGTGGCGTTTGTATATTGGGCCTCGGCATCGGCGGCTGGTTGAATGTTTGTTAGGTCATGTCATGTGCTATATCATGGGCGGTTGGTTTCAAGAGAATGCATACACAAAGGAATATAATGGTCGGTGTCTATCTCTACATCCTGGGCTCTTTTCACATCGTAGACGCTCTTCAGGATAGTCAGACGATGGCCGACACTGGTGATGCCCATGCTTTTGAGATCATCGTGGAGCAAGGCGATCAAAGCTTCGCCAATGATGCCGTTTTCTGTGTGAGAGGGGGGGTGCAGAGACCAAAGTTAGCTTGTGCTATGGTGAGTAGACTGCCAGGAGGATGGCAGCGGCGTGGGAAGTAAGTACCAAGGAAAACACTGGCGTATTGTGAGAGGCCAATCGTGGCCAAGAAGTCAACACACTCCTCGGCCGACCAGTCCATTATCAAAGTCTCGGGGAGGCGGTCGCCCGGGCCGAGGTGGCCATACGTTGTGGGGGTATGT
Organism: Ceratocystis destructans; assembly: GCA_038407095.1. Lineage (NCBI taxonomy): Eukaryota > Fungi > Ascomycota > Sordariomycetes > Microascales > Ceratocystidaceae > Ceratocystis > Ceratocystis destructans. Next base: position 13,293 of record JAXASZ010000930.1, read on the forward strand.
TCACTAGAGGAGGGCATTTCAGAGTCGTACGGTGATGCCAGGGAGTCGGCTACAGGTGAGCTGTCGGCAATGTGTCCATCGTACTCGTCGTCGGCATCCGACTCGGTATAAACGGCTCTTGATTCGAAGCTCATTGTTCCAAGCTAGTCATAGAGGAGGCCAGAGAGGGGCGTAGTCGAAGTGGTAGGGCGGGATGGGGATTGGCTGCAACTGATGGTGGGGTTGATTCAAGGCAGAGCCAGAAAGTTATATATTCGTATTGAGAGAGGAAAAAAAGAGGACTCTTGCACTCTTTCGGTGGGTGATGTCTCGGTCTGGGAGAAAGCGCCTCGTATAGGAGGCAGGGAAGGGTTTGTGGATTCGTTGTGTTGCGATCTGGGGTGCTATTGGAGCTGGACACAAGCACCAAACTGTTGTGAGCAAAGGGGGGGGGGGGTGTGTGTGTGGACAGAAGGAGTACTACGCAGATTCCAAGACGCCGATAATGAACCAAGTATAAAGCACGAAGGAAACAGGACGCAAAGGAGGAAAAGCAGCGCCTGCCTCGAGGAATGGAAGAGGAACAAGCCAGGGCCGAGGCTGGAGAGCTGCAGAGAGAGCAGGGCACAGGGGCAGGCAGAGCAGCAAGAGGCCAAGGGGCAGACAGAGGGCGGAGTATGTGGCCAGAGGAGTATCGTTGAAGTTCGGCGGCAAAGAATAGTAGGAGAAACAGGTTCTCGAGACACAGAGTAGCCAGGAGGTTAATTGTGCGTATGTGGGACAGACAGGGCAGGAGAGTCGAGAAAATGCGAGAGGCGAGAGACGACAAACGAGGCGGATTTTCCAGGTGTAAGTTGAGGAGACGGCCGTGCAACAGGTGGTGTAGACTCGAGGCGACGTACAATGCGATATTGAGGAGGAAAATGAGGAGGACGATAAAAGACGAGCGTGTGTATATTGACAGTGCAGGACGGGACGGGGAGGGAGAGCAGGCTGAAGATGACGAGACTGCAATTCACGCCGAGGAAAGGGGCTGGCGAGAATGGGGAGGGGGTGGGGAGTATAGAGTATAGAGAAAAGGGAAAAAAAAAAGAAAAAAAAACAAAGGCTATACAAGAGGCCGACAAGATGGAGAGAGAAGGACACAAGCGCTTGCAGCCACACAGAAGTACAGACAAGACAGGCCGTCAAGATGGCGATAATGATGCAAGCAAGAGGATGAAACTTGGCTTAAGTGCAGGTTTTTGGACTAGAGCCGAGCAAACGAAAGCCGGCTTGGGGGGGGGGGCGCTCTGGTCTGTGCTTATGCTTCTTTTTTGTGTGCGCCTTCTGTACTGGGCGGCGGCCTTGCACTGGGCGGCGGCCTTGCACTGGGCGATGTGTTTGACAGGGCCTGGCTAGAAGCATAAAAACCAAACTTTTGCAGGCACAAGGACGACAGCGACAGGGAAGCCTTCTAGTGCTGAAGCAAGCAAGCAAGCAAGCAAGCCTGGTTGTTTTTTTCAGGTCGTTCGCTCACTCGCTCAGTTGCTCAACAGGCTTGTTGCGGCTTTACCTATAGGCGGTTTGTCCGTGTCGAGCCGTGCAATAAGAGCGTAATATATAGTAGACTGTAGTATGGCGTATATTGCACTCGTCGCTATCCATATAGCTGGCTATAATGCTTATACTTATAATAACACTCACGCAAATTGGGTACAACTACGCTACCCTCTATAATTTCTTTGTTGGGCTCACAATCAAAAAGGGTTTCGAAGGAACGGCTGCAAGTACAGGCCTTGGAGATTGGGGGAAAACGGGAGCATCGAGCATTGAGTCTAGTTGGAAGATGATGAGACAGGCGGAAAAAAGAAAGGGGAAGAGCCATAGGGTGACAGGATTGAGCACAGGAAAAGAGGAGGGGGAAGAGGGGAGAGAAGAAGCAGAGGCACAAGGAACGAACTGGCCCTTGACCCTGACTAAGGCATCAATCATCAATCGTCGCCCACGGCTTCCATTAGAACATGTCAAGGGTTCTTTCTCGCCGCCGTGATTTTGCTGGCCAAATAAATACACACAGGCGAGCAGATCGCACCTGTCCAAGATCTCCATGTCCACACAACTGTCTACACGTCCCAATAGTCCCATGTCCATCCACCGTCGCGTCCGTATCGGTATCGGTATCAATATCCAAATCCACATTCGTCTCCATCAAGACTGAACTACGGGACTCTACCCAAGCACATAGCTACGAAAGTTTTGTCCTCGCTTGGTATCCTCCCTCCTGCTCCTCCTCTCCTTCTTCCTCTGTTGCTATATACGGCCTCTTAGGGTTCCAAAGCCTCCTCGTGCTTGCTCGTAGTACGGGTCCAAGGTCGCAGAAAAGCGGCACATGGTAAGAGAACGAGAGCCAAAAGCCCAGCAAGAACATAGGGAGGGTGCTAGCCAAACGGGCCCCTTGCAGAGCCACTGTAGGGAGGGCCTCGTCAAACCCTATATGGCTCTCTGGGACACCAGTTGCTTTCTCCCTCTCCCTCTCCACTCTGCTAATATGCAGCGGGGGAGCGAACAAAAGATCCCAGAGAAGGTGTCCAACGACAGGAAAAGCTCTGGTTACAAGTTGGATGAAAGCATAAACAGCTAGTGGCTGTCTTGGGCTTGGACCGTGCACAATTTGATGGGGGCAGCACGAAGGCCTGTAAACACAGGCCGCTACAGGCCCCTACAAACGGCACCCCTTGGCGTCCTTAGGCCTTTGTGTGCATCTTTCGTCCCCTGAAAAGTGCTACATGACATGCGCAGCAGGACAGCAAAGGTAGCACTGGCGTTGGCATCCTTTTTCCGCGCTTTTGGGGTATTGTCTACATGCTCCAGTATATGACAGGCCGTCAGCTTTCAGGTACCCGATACCGCCATCACCAGCACTGCCCATTCCCCTCTATAGGCGGCGTAGGAACGGGGTTGCTCTATTTCTGTTTCTCGCTGCAGCGTTTGGCTTCTAAGACTTCTTTACAGAAGAAGAGAGAGGAGATTCGTCTTTGCCTTGTTGTTGAGCTGTTCGTAGGACGGGGCAAGAGAAGGGAGAGGGACAAATGGCTTGTCGCGATGTAATACATATAGGCTCATGCGCATACTTACACACAGGCGATGCAAGTATACGTGCATACACATGTACATCGTCACATCACGCCCTTTCCTCTAGTAGCTATATGCCCTAGCTATCTCAGTCTGAACGAGGTACAATACATCGAATTACGCCCCCTCCCCCCCCTAGGCCAGTGCTGGACTGGAATACTCACGCAATTTGCTGGGGCCCCAGCTTAGGCAGGCTTTGCGTGTCTTGGTATCATTCAATATATCAGATATCAGATGGAATCTTCCTCAAGCGAGACACGCCTAGATACTTGCGATAAACTGAGTTTGTAGATGCGTAGTACATGTGCTATCTGCTATACGACACACTTGGGTACGTAAGGGCATGCTCGCTGTAGCACATGATTTGCCTAAAACTTCGTATCTACTTTCTATGTCTACATAAGATCATCCCCTAACAGTCCGGAGATCTCAAGAACCTACGCCACGACCCTGGAGAATGGTAAAGGAGATGACAAGACTAAGAGCTGAGGCAACTAACAATGGGACTCGGTGTATGTCAAATGACCTCCGAAATGAAATCCTTATCATGGAACTGATATTACGGAACTATCAATCCTGCGCCTTTGTATCAATGAAAGCCAGCCTACGACATTGGACGGTCGGAACTTGAGAAGCTTAGCGTATACAGAAAGGTCCGGCACTTTGAGACAGACAGAGCAGACTAGCTAGTCCTTTGCATCTTTGTCCTCACTTCCATTGTGAGCAAATCACATTGGCTCTTTTCTGTCTCTCTGTCTCTCTGCCTCTCTGCCTCTCTGCCTCTCTGCCTCTCTGCCTCTCTGCCTCTCTGCCTCTCTGCCTCTCTGCCTCTCTGCCTCTCTGCCTCTCTGTCTCTCTGTCTCTCTGTCTCTCTGTCTCTCTGTCTCTCTGTCTCTCTGTCTCTCTGTCTCTCTGTCTCTCTGTCTCTCTGACTCCCTCTCTCTCCCCCTCCCCACCCCCAATTTCCACGCCCAGCCAATCTCTTTGGCGTTAGTAGTCTGATGTTGGCAGGGGAAATTAGCTAGAAGACCTCACAAGCTAAGACGAAGAAATTCATTCCGAATCCTATTCGTCCGTCCTTTGCTTCCCCCGTTTCCATTAACCCAGGGGCCTGACTTCTATGGCTATAAAAAGGAATGCCATCTACGTTTATATACCATCTACTTAGATGTACTTAAGTGTCCTGGCTGGCAGGCAGCTCAGCACGAGAATGAGCTGTCTCGTCCTGGCCCCAACCAGTAGACCAATATCAACCTTGCTTGAGCTATGGATACAAGGTAGAGCTAGAATAGGAGAATCAGAGTTCTACCGACAGGTAATACAGTCCTTCTCCGTCTTCCCCTCTCCCCCTCTTGCTAATGTTATTATTATGCCGTCTTATCCCTAGCTTCTCATCAAGAGCTCCCCTCCCCTGGTTCTTTACATAACAATCAACAGCCCAACCTGCCAAAACTTGTTACTCTTCCGCCCCTTGAATCATTCCTGTTTTGTCTTCTAGCGTTTCACAATCCTTCCTGCTAGCCTAGAAGGACTAAGGCATAGGCTTGCAAGCCAAGTGCCAAGCATCTATATACATGTAGACACACATTGATGTAGTTCTTATCTGGTATGTCTTTGGTTCCCATATAATCACAGCTCTTTATTCATGCTCTCGGCCCTGTCTGGCTTGCTCAAACTTTGCAAGTCACCATCCACTCACTCACTAACAATCCCCCCCAAGAGATCAACAGCACGCAAGCCCATGGCACTCACACGTGACATGCTTCTTCCTTTTTTTTGCTTTTCCTTCCCATCATATAGCGACGTTATTGTGTAGTAAGTTCATTAAGTACGAATAAAAGAAAAGGAAAAGAAGAAGAAGAAGAAGATAAAAAGAGTGAGAGCACATCACAATAACCCCCTTTAGGAAAAGGAAAGGTAAAAAACCCACATCGCAAACATTACGCAAACAAGCACGGTAAATGCAGCTAAACAAAGAGCCGGCAAAGAAGCAAATAAAAAGCACATAATAAAGAAGTGTCAACAAAGCTTGAACAGAATGAAAAGAAATAAATCAAAAAAAATGGGTGCTTGCTTTGCTTCACCGCAAAGGGTGCTTTGCATCTTCTGCGTTGCATGCCAACACGTCTTCAATTTTCCACCGAGGCGCCACATACTGGCCCACCAAATTGTTGGCTTTGCGCCACTCAGCTTCCGTCTCTGGCGTGACGCCTTCCGGCAACGGGGGCTGACCGCCCGAAATGCCCGATGAGTATTTGAGCTGGAGTAAGTCCCCAACTTCATCACAGGCAATCAGTAAACGATTCAAGTCCTCTTTGTTGTGTGCTGCCGAAATACAGAACCGGACACGTGACGAGATAAGTGGCGTGGCCGGGTAGCCGACAATCACAACCGAGATCTTGCGATTAAGCATCTCCTGGCTAAAGGCAGCCATCTTTCCGGGGTTATACACGGCAGCTGGGATAATAGGTGAGTCGTCGTGGCCATAGACAATAAATCCAAGTCGCTTGAGTCCAAGACGGAGGTAGCGAGAGTTGAAGGCAATGCGTTGCAGACGTTCCTTGCCCTGGCCAGGAAACAATTCACCGGTAATCATTTTGAGCGAAGCCAGAATTTGCATCAAAACTGGAGGAGTAGGTGCCTCGCCTAGTTGTGTAGCCGCATTAGTGCTCCTGAGCTGCGAGATGACATGCTCATCGGCTGCAACATAGCCACCATTGGCACCAAATGACTTGGTCAATGTACCCATCAGGATATCTACTTCAGCGGGGTTGATGCCAAAGTAATCGCAAACACCACGACCGCGGGGACCAAGAGCGCCAATGCTGTGAGCCTCATCAATAAAAAGGTAGAACTTGTAGCGCTTCTTGAGCTCAAGTAGGCCGGGAAGATCACACATGGTTCCTTCCATCGAGTACAAGCCCTCAACAGCAACCAAGATCTTTTTCCAGGGACGGTGGGTTCTGGGCTGGCCTTGAGCAATGGCATCGCGGAGAGTGCGCTCTAGGTCTTTCATGTCATTGTGCTTGAAGGCACGAATGACAGCGCCTGAGAAACGAGCGCCAATGCGGATCGAAGAATGGTTCAGTTCATCAGAGATAATCAGACAACCCTTGGACACCAGGGCAGGGAACGAACTCGAATTTGTGACAAAGCCCATAGAGAAGACCATGGCGGCAGGCTTTCCAACAAAGCTGGCAATTTCCTTTTCAACTTCCAATGCAAGATCTGAAGTACCAGCATCAGCACGAGGACTGCTGCAGCTCACGCCATAGCTCTTGACACATTCCTCAACAGCATCAGCACAGGGGCCCTCGGACTGGGCAAAACCCAGATAGTTGTACGAGCTCATATTAAGGGTCTCAGTGGCGCTTCCAGTATAGATGAAGGAGCGGTTCCAGTCATTAGAGATACGATCCATGACCTTGATGTAGCGACCAGGGACGCCAGTTGACAAGCGGGCAAAGCAGTCATCCAAACGGATCTTGAGACGACGAACATAGAAACTGTCGAAATCCTCATTGAGAGGAGCATAGCCATTGGACGCTTTAAGGGGGGCATAAAAGCGATTGTCGCCAAAACGCTTGCCAAAGAAATCTCTGACGTGGCCAAGAATGATAAAGAGAAGGTAGCTGATGTAAGTAGTCAGGATGAAGTAGTAAGATGGCTCATCAATAATAGGGGCGGCCAAGGGCTCTCCGTGATGCTGGCTCACGTAGAGATCAGTTGGATCGGTCAGGGGACCAAACTGTGCGTCCATGAAGCGTTGACGGGCGAGTTCCTGTTCGGTAGGGGGTTTGAACAAGACCTTCTCAGAAGAGCGAGCACCGTCAAGCTTTGAGTCGCATTCATTGCCATCGGGACTCAGGCTAATGGCTGGGAGACCTGAAGATGGTGAAGAGTCCTGCTGGGGAGTAGATGTGGATATCTTTTCCTGGGCGACTCGAAGGGCCTGTTGGTGCGATGGACAGGATTCCGACCCCAAGAGCGCAAGACGATTCTTGGAAGAAATGGAAAGGCGCCGCTCAGTTACTTCATCGATAGTTTGTGTCATGACTGCAGTGGAAGAGGAGGCTGAAGAAATGGTATTGGACACCTTGCGGGGCATACCAGGCAAGAGAAATCGAGGTTGCCTGTGCCAATTGAAGTAGCCAACGCAAATTAGGCTGTGAAAGAAGAAAAAACAAGTACGGCGGGATAAAATACACCTCTAGAGTTCAGTGAGTCCCGGATTTCTTTCTTTTTTTTATAATCTTTTTGGATTACTCTATATCTCGTTATCGTGGGTTGGAGGGCAACGAGGTTGCAGCGTGAGGTGAATCAATCTATGCGTATACGATGTAGCAAGTCGAGGGGTAACCTTGGGACGTCAATTCACCAGAAAGAAAAAAAAATACGGGCGGATAGCGAGAAAAATTAAAAGGGGCGTAGAAGAAAAAGAAAAAGAATGTGAAGAAAAGAACAGCGGAGGTTGCGGCAAGGATTTGTGTGAGGCGACAACGCGTTTCTCTATGTGATAGTCAAAACAGGACAACACAGGATGATCGGCCAGATAAGATTGGATAGGAAAGGTGTCAAGGCACCACACACTAAACGACCAACAGCTACTGAAGCGTTAGCAGGAAATTGAGACGAGAGGGAGGGAAGGCAAAAGGAAAAGAAGGAAAAAGAAGGTGTAGGAGGGAGAAGACCATGGGAGGGAGAAATAGCGAAGGAGAGGAAAAAAAGGAGGGGCCACCCGAACGGTAGAATAGTACATGACAGGCCAGTTTATGCTATGCTATCTGTCTGTATGTATGTATGTGTGTATGTGTATGTATGTATGTACAGGGGACCGGGAGCCAGAAAAAAAGGAACAGGAATAAACAGCCAGTCAGACACGAGTACGAGCGGTGAACATTGCAACGTTCGACTGGGTGGAGCATTCGTGACAAGACAGGGAAAGGCACAAGACAGTCAACTGGGCGAAAGAGAACGAAGAGATGCCGGCAATATCAATCAATGGCTTGCCAATTTGCTTTGATGGGTGGGTGTGCAGATGGAATGGAATGGGGATAGAGAGATAGACATGGAGGGAAACCAAAACGGCGTGTTTGACACCGCTTGGACATGCATGTGCTTTGGGTTTGGCTTGTGATAAACAAAAACAGAAACAGTTGCATCAACTATGAACCGACGAAGCGTAGGCGAACAAAACTTGACAGGAAGAACAAGACGACAAGGCCGGTTGGTGAAGCGCTGCAATGATATCGATAATGAATGCTTGGTGTGTCTTTAACTCCACAGAGCAATGACCATGAGGCCCAGACAGACGAAGGACAAAAAAAAAAAGGAACGTACCGACATGCAATTATCTTGTATGGTAAGACAAGGTAATCAAATTGAGACTGATAATCGAAAGAAAAAATGAATTAAAAAGGAGGGAGATGAAGGGAGATGAAGGGAAAATGAAGGGAAAATGAAGGTGAAGATGAAGATGAAAGAAAAGACAAAAACATATGGGCACAAAAGAAGGGGAAAAAAGGGAAGAGCAAACTCATATAGAGTAGGAAGTAGCCCAACAAGAGAAAGAAGGAAAAAAAGGAGAAAGATCCAGGAAAAGAAGTTGCAGCGCAACAAGGCAAGAGCAGAGTATGAAAAGGCAAGGCCACTACCAAGATGGACTAAAAAGAGCCAATAGAGTATCGAGTGCAACAGGAATTTCGCGGCTGAGAAATACAAAATCCGCAACTACCTCATTCTGCGAAAATGGCTCTAGCTAAAGGATGGAAGTCCAGATGGGATATGTGCAAGTATAGTGCCTGCTGGGTGGAGTGTCTGCTGAGTGCCTGCCGAGTGCCTGCTGGGTGGAGTGTGCTGAGTGCCTGCTGAGTGCCTGCTGAGTGCCTGCTGAGTGCCGCTGAGTGCCGCTGAGTGCCTGCTGCTGCAATGCTACCAATGCTACATGGCCCGTGTCTTGAAATCTGGCCTTGTTCCTGAACTAGAAGGAGCGCCTCCGTTCCGTCCCATTGTATCCTGTTCCATTCCCAATCGTTCGACCATTGATTGAATGGATGAACCAATCGTATACAGCCTTGCTCCTATGTGCTCTTGTATCTTGTACCTTGATATTCAACGCTTATTTTACCAAGGAAGCAAAGCAGAAAAAATCTGCATCCTTCCAGCCTTGCATGTTGAAACCCATACCCCTTTTTTTAGTCTAGGCTATTCTCACTCGCCCAAAGAGCAAGCCGACTTATAAGGGCGCCAAAAGAGTGTGAAGAAGTAATAAACAGCAACCATTGGCACTTCTTTTTCCAAGGCTATTCGCAAACAAATGCTTTTTGTTGGCTCCTTGAACGAGCTTGTAGCATCCATCTCTTCAATGTCATTCGGAATCTCAGACAAATCGAAGAATGCATCGTTGTTGGGGTTGTACAAGGTCCCTGACGCCAAAAGAGACGAAGGCTTGCTTCGAGCAACGCACACAGTGCAACCTATTAGTGGAGATGGTCTTGTCTGCTTACAGACCCTAACAAGGTGAATACCCTATGCCGAGGTACTTGAAATGGATGAAGCATGTACTTGGTACTAAGTGAGATAACCCACATAAACACAACCGAGTTGATGGCCACTAGCTGCTTAGCGTTTGGAACTCGCATTTTCTAGCCAGATCACACACAGCCAAGTGTTTGATCCCTATGAAGCTGTATCGTTTGATCTTAGTGATTCCAGTAGACGTTAAATATACTCGAATCAAAATCCCTATATGCGCAGCATCGCTCTTGTGCCAAAGGTGCATCATGATCTCAGCTTGTATATGTTTGCAAGCATTCAGCTAAAAACCCGTGAATCTCAATGTCCGCCTACGCGGCAGTTTCCAGAGGCAAAAGCGGTGAATGCCATAGATTGGAAAGAACGATACAATTCAATGTGTCTATATCGTGAAAGAGGGCAAGGCCAAACTCCCTTTCGCATAAATGTTTGTGGTCTCCCCGTTTCCTGTTTTGCCTCAGTCTTCTCTGTCTCTCATTCGGCCGCACGGCTTAACCCGTTTCTCCAACAAATCTAAACCCCGATTGTCATTAAGCCTGCCACAGCCGCGCACGCATATAAACGGAAAACCAAGGCCTTTTTTCTGCGCTCATAATAATCTTCTTTATCCTTTCCCCTGGCTCAGATTTCTACCGTATATTAAGCAGCATCGCCTCTTCATTTGACGCAGCCTCCGTTACGAATTTAAAGCTCGCTACCACCTATAGCCAAAGCAATTCCTCATATCAGTTCTAGCTATGACGGACATCCTATGGACCCCGCCACATCCCAAGGACACTCCTATGTGGAGGTTTATCACCAAAGTGAACACAAAACACGGCCAGAACATCTCAAACTATGAGGGCCTTTTCGCGTGGTCTGTTAACAACCTGGATGTATTTTGGAGCCTGGTTTGGGACTTTGTCGGAATTCAATATAGCCAGCCTCCAACAACTGTAAGTCCCGCCGTGATGACGTCGATAGTCTTTAGGGTTAGCCAAATACCTATAACCCTTTGTCTTCTGACGCTATTGCACAGGTGCTTCCGTCTACTTCTATGTTTCCTCGCCCCGACTTCTTCACTGGCAGCAGGCTGAACTACGCGGAAAATCTCTTGTTCCCAGCAAACATCGAAATAAACCCTACGTCGCCGGCCGTAATCTCTCTAAATGAGCTTGAAGCTTCTGATTTGAACCCTGACAACATCCTGGCCCTCACCTTGACATGGGCTGAACTCCGACAAGCAGTTAAACAAGTCTCAACCCACCTTCGCAAGTCTGGGGTCAACGCTAGTGATGTTGTGGCCGGCTACATCGGAAACCATAGCCAGGGGCTGGTAGCAATGCTGGCTGCGGCCTCTATCGGAGCCATTTGGACAAGTCTAAGCCCAGACACTGGGGTCACAGCCGTGACAGATCGACTCATGCAGATTAGACCCAAGGTTCTGTTTGCCGACGACGCTTCAGTTTACAACGGCAAGCAATGGCCCGCAAACGACAAAGTCTGCGCCATAGCAAAGGAGCTCCAACCCAAAGGCTTAGACCTCCTCGTTGTTATTGAAGCCCTCGGTAGAAATACTACGGATACAAGCGCTTTCAAGATACACAATATCAAGACTGTGAGCTACAACTCGCTCATCACCACCAATATGTTTGTACTTTTCAACCCATTGCTGTTCTGCCCCATAACTAAAACATGTATGCAGCCCCGATGAGAGCCCAATGTCTTTCGAACAACTTCCACCTGGTCATCCATTGTTTATATTGTTCTCTAGCGGTACAACTGGCCTTCCTAAAGCTATCGTGCACTCTGCCCTGGGTACGCTTATCCAACACAAGAAAGAGCATGTTCTACATGGCTCAATGGGCCCCCGATCGCGGATGATGTATTATACAACTACTTCATGGATGATGTGGCATTGGAGCGTCTCTGCGCTCGCAACTGGCGCTTCCATTGTTCTCTATACAGGATCTCCTTTCAAGCCACACGGACACATGAGTCTTCCACGCCTCATTTCCCTCTTGCGTGTAACGGACTTTGGCACTTCTGCCAGTTACCTTACTGCACTTGAAAGTGCAGGTGTGCGTCCTATCACTGACCCAAGTTTAGATCTTGGCTGTTTACAGACAATATACTCAACCGCCTCACCTTTACCGCCATCAACCTTTCGTTTTGTTTATTCTGCTTTCCCTCCAGTTATGCTTTCTTCCATCACGGGTGGCACCGATATCATTTCTCTCTTTGGAGCCCCTTGCCCTCTCTTGCCGGTCAAGGAAGGCTCTATACAGTGTGCTGGTCTTGGAATGGACATACGTGCTGTGGACTCGATAACTGGCCTGGAAGTCCATGAAAACGAACCTGGCGACCTTGTTTGTGTCCGGCCATTCCCAGCCCAACCGTTGACCTTCTTCTCGCCCACTTCTCAGCTTGAGGGTGACAAAAAGTACTATGAGGCATACTTTTCGCATTGGCCCCGAGACACAATTGTTGCCGGCCAACCTGGGCCCGTGTGGCACCATGGAGACTTTGTTAGTATCTCTGATGCTGGGAGCCGCTCGCTGGTCATGCTCGGCCGCTCAGATGGCGTTCTTAAGCCATCCGGTGTGCGTTTTGGGTCTGCTGAAATCTACAACATCCTCGTGCGTTTCTTTGCAGCTGACATTGCCGACTCTGTCTGCGTTGGACGAAGGCGTGAACAGGACTATGATGAGACTGTTTGTCTCTTTGTCAAAATGAATTCAGGAAGACCCTTCACTGAAAAGCTGGCGGCCGATATCAAGCGCGTTATACGGACAGAACTGAGTCCTCGGCACGTACCCGGGATTGTCGAAGAAGCCGAGTGTGGAATCCCTGTCACGGGCAATGGTAAAAAGATTGAGGTAGCAGTCAAGCACATCATATCCGGACGGCCTGTTACCAGCAATGCTAGCGTGGCAAACCCCGAGGCCTTGGATTGGTTCCGGAAATGGGCGCTGGAGCATTGATATCAACACTAACGGTCGTATGTCGTGCAAGGCAGAGGAATTGAAGTAACGGTTTCACTTGATAATATCGTAATATACGTCATTTTTACATGCAAAAAAAAAAAAAAAAGCTCAGTTCTTGATTAATGTAAGACTGCAATGCAAATATTTCTAACCCCAAAAACCCAACAACAAAAAAATAAAAGAAGCTCGCGTGACAAGATATCGAGAAATGAAAAAGGCCATGGCCATGAGAGCACCGAAATAAAGCCAAAGAAGAAGGGAAAACAAAACAAACAGATCGACCATCTTATCCTCATTGCTGTGAAAACGTGGAGCCGCTGCCACTATCACCATTGGTATCCATGACAGGAAACGGATCCATTGCTAGGTAATCCAGTAGATCTGTACCGCCCACATTAACACCCTCTGATGTCATTTGGACGTTGTTGCTATCGACATTCTGCAAGAAGGCTGGGCCTGGGGGCAGGTACCACATCTCGACCCCTGTCCAGTCCCCGAACCCAAGCGAGCCAGAATTCAAGGCGTTAGAGGTAGTGGCAGAGCCAGTGGCGGAGGCGACCGAAGATGAGACAGCCCCGGCATTAGCGATAGGAGCAGCATTGTGATTAGTGGGGTTTGTGGATGTAGACTTCGAAGGGCCATCAGTAAGATGGCTAGTCGATGAGTCGACCAGCGGCGCGGACGTGCTATCGGTATTGAGTAGGGAGTTGGTATGTGCAAAGTGGAAGATACTAGGATCAAATGGCGTTGCAGCGATGCCAAAGCCAGGAGATGTAGCTTCTATATAAGAGGTTGTTTTGTTAGCATGTATCTTGCCAAGATCTTTGTCTTCATTTCAAGCATCTTTCTTCTGTTCGGCTTACCGCGAAGGCCTTCTTGCAGTCTTGCTGCATGGCTTGAGACCCATTCAGATTCCATAGACAATCCATGAGTCACGCCGTGCATAGGCATGACTGGATCTCCACCATTGGGCGTTAGAGATCCATGGTTTCCTGTAGTAGCACTGGTGCTCGATGTTGTCCCTGGCATCACTGGAGCCTGGATGAAGCGTGTACGCAGTCTGCTCGTCAGTGTCTCGAGCAAATCAGCGAAGCGCACGCCAAGATGTACATCGTCTACAACACAGTTACGCAGAGCCTCGACAGCCTGATCCATAAGGCCGATACTGATCTTGACATCGGACCGGGGTGCACCCAGGGCAAATGTCTTGAGCAAGAACATGGCGCCGCTAATAATGCGGAAATATGTGCGCACAGGCGCATGCTTGAGATAACCTTTGGGTAGCAAGCCATAAACTACGATACGCAGCAGATTGCGGCAGCCGTCAACTACCTCGCGAATGTATGTTTGGTCTTCTTGGGTAAAACCGCCTAGTTGACCTAGAGGAAGCTTTCCGTAGTAGTTTTGTGTTTGTGGTGACAGCTGCGGAATGGCGTTATCACGTTCAGTATTAGTTGGAGCATCATGATTTCCGGCAGTGGCATTTGCAGCATGGTTAGTGCATCTCTCAACGACAGCTTGGAGAGATAGAGAATTAATGTAGATACGCACGTATTCATACTCGATGGTTAGAATATGGCGGATATATGGCGGAAGGCGGAATCGGTCAAACTCCTTCCACCAGCTATACAGCATTGGCTGGAACTCACGTAGGAGTTCAATATACTGGCCGCTTTGAATGATTTCTGTAGTGTGCTGCCGCGACTTGAATAGGCGTTCATTGCCAATGTGCATTGCATTGCTAACACCTGCCCAACAATGAATGATTTGGTCATCCAACTCAAGATCCGGGATATAGTTAAAGGCAATAGATATAGACGAGTGACTTGCGGGCGTTGTTCCATCCATAGTATCACGACGATGTCTACGACCTACAGCAGGGTCAGTTTTCCACAGCTGTTCTGGCACCATGTTTTTCCAGCCAAGACGGCCGGCTAGTTGGGTCAAATAAATAAGAAGCAACCGCTTGATACGGTATGCTCTTTGTCTATAGCCCTCGTCTTCATACTCGGGCCGTGGCATCGAGCCGTCGCGCAAAAGTTCATCGATGTCGTCAAACACGCCAAGTTCATGCGCTAAGCCCATAGCTGTGCTGAGCAGCATCCAGCACATACGGTCGCTTCTCCATGCAGGTTCCAGCCAACTTTCAATACGCTTGCCTCCAAAGGAGCCTTCCTGTCGCTGCTCTGCCTCGCCAGTAAATGGTTTTTCATGGCTTGGAAGCATTAGTTCGTCGATGGCCTCAGTTGGGGGGAAATGCAAAGCCCTAGGATGCCATTCTGTCAAAATCATCAAGGACTCAATAGTTCCCAGAGTTCGCAAGCTACCCTTGCGCATGCCTCTCCATGGCGCTGTACTGCTAGTCTGGAAATCTTCTGTTGGCCCAGATGGATGTAGACGGCCACCAAAAGCCTCTTGGCCCCAAAGACACCGCTCTACCATGCCACGCAGATATGTCCAAAGTTGCTCGTGGATGGCATTTGATCGACAATGGCCACCGGGTCCACTAAGCTTCATGTATCGCGAGGTTATAGTAAGAAGTGTGACGGTGAGAATAGGCTCTTCACTAAGTAGGGTTTCATGTGAAGCGGGATTGCGAAAGGTGGGCGGCGAAATTGGAGTCAGTGGAGAAAGATAGGTATAATAGCTTTAGAATTTGTTAGACATGTCTTATGCGAAAAGAAAGAAATAATAAAAAATAATAAAAAAAAGAGACAAACAGGTTTACAGAAACTCACTAGTCAATATAAGCGATGGCTTCTTGAGCGGTAAACCACCCCGCACGAACAAAGCGAAAACGACTCCAAGCTTTGAGTGCTTGTTCCATGCCATCTTGGGTCGCTATATTAGGCCCTAGGCCTACTCCCGTGCCCATGCCCAGGTCTGGAGCCATATCCAAGCCAGCTTTGGTGCTGCTATCAGTAGTGGGCTTTGGGGCACGAGATTCAGATCTCTCAGCTCGTGACTGTCTGCGCGAATGGCTTCTAGCAGGGGCTGATGTGCTGGCGGAGAATGTTGCAGTTGAGGAAGGATTGACTTGTGGAAGGGTAGGTGTGGCCATGGAAGTAGAAGAGGCTCTGCTGAGGTCTTGTCTCGAACTAACGATGGGACTGAAAGACGACAACGACATGTTAGACCTTGGGTGAATCCAGGGCGAAGGCTCGTAGGTAGACATTGGGGCAGGGATAGGAGTTGAATTCGGGGCAGGAGGGGAACCAGAGATGGGCGCGGGGACAGGGACAGAGTGAGTGGCAGCAGAGGCGAAGAAGGAAGAAGAGGAGTGTTCTGGTTTTAGAGCCACGGGAAAGCATTGCTGTACGAACCTGTCGGTGGCTGCTTTGTACAAAAGATCAAGGGCGTCGTGGGGACCATAAACTCGGTCTCTCATTACCTCCTGTGCCTCTAGATTGGCTAACTGTGCATTGGAGTCCTCGCCACTGCTGAAATCACGAGTGTTGGCGCTGGTATCGCCGGGACGGCGCAAAGGTTCTCTGCGCCCGATGGAGCCACCGGGAGTCAAAGGGGCCTCACTGTATATGGATCGGTCGATGGGGGTGTGGGGAGCTTCGCCAGCGTTTAGTCTCTTGCGCCCGTTTCGGATAACGTACTCGTCGCTTTCAAGCTCGCCATCGAGGTTGTCGGTCTTGCGCTTGCGGCGAGTTGCACTGAAGAAACAGTCTTTGCTTTCGCGACGGCATCGCACGCAGGGAGGATCGTGGGGATTGTCGACACTACCGAGATCGCAGCGGACTTTGCGACGGCGACACGGAATACAGGCTTGATAGACACGTTTGTGTTGCAGGTTTGCTTGTGCAGTCTGGGATTGGGGATCTGATGGAGTAGAGGACTTTGGCCGTTTTTCGGTACCTGACGGGGTAGTTGAATGTGGTGTGGCAGTCGTATTAGGAGGACGTACGGTGGCAGGGTTAGAGGGGGAGCCGTTATTTGTGGCTTCAGTAGAAGAGAGCCCATCAACGGAGGTATCGTACATGGCGGCCAAGGGACTCATATATACTCAGCCAGAAACCCGAGAGTACATAGGTTATGGCCGGGTTAAAGGCGGCTATGAGATAGACAGGACGGACAGAGAAACAATAAAATCAAGAGCAGCCAATACTGAGGACGCAAGGTTTCGGCGGATAAGCCCCCAGATTACTATGGTATTCCCAGTCAAGCCTCGGTTTGAAGCGGGTGAAGGAAAGGCAGGTCCAGGCGCAAAAAAAAAAAAAGCAAAGACAGTGTATGGATTATATAAAAGTAATAGTAAGAGCAGGGAAATGCAAATGGTAAGAAGCAACGAGATAATAGACGAATAAGAGATGAATGAGCGAAAGATGCGCAGAATAGAGAGGTAGCTAGCTAAGTATCAGTTTCTCGGAGGATCTATGTAGCGGTTGATGTGGTGAAAGCAGCGAAGAAGCTTAGAGATAGAGACGCATGAGATTTGAAGAGAAACACGGCCTTTGTTATCGCGACAAGATGAGCGCAATAATTTGAGACTTTGGGAACATGAAGGAAAACAAAGACAAAAAGACAAGACCGGGTAAGTTCTAGAAGGAAATTTCGAGCTTTGTGACAGCGAGGTATGAAAACAAAACAAAAAAGAGATAAGACAGGGCGTTGAAGAGGTTGAGGAAGGTCGAAGAGGAGAGACCAATAAGGTGACTCGTAGTACCTAGAACTTGGGGTTACTTTTATTGACAGACGAGGAAATCCGAGAAGAAAAAAGGAAGAAAATTCCGATTGAAAATTTGGGATTAAATTGATAGTCAAAGACCAAAAAGAAAAAGAAGGAAAAAAAAAAGAGAAGTGCCCTTTAAGCCGGGGTTGGGCAGAGTTTGGGGAACACCACAAGAAGCTTTGATGGATGACAAAAGAATAAATAGATAAATCGAAAATAATCCTTGTCTTCAAGGGAAAAAGAAGAAGAGAGAAGAATCTATCTATTGGCGACGGAGGCCGACAAAGCCTGTTCGTGTTCGGTCTTATAACTTGGGCTTTTGGCAGAAGAGAGGATGAGGATGAGGATGAGGATGGGGATGGGGATGGGGAAAAGGAAAAGCAAAAGGAAAAGGAAAAGGAAAAGGAAGAAGCAAAATATAAAATATAAAATAGAAAACGAAAATGGAAATGGAAATGGAAAATCGAGAAACCCAAAATACAAAATACAAAATACAAAATACAAAATACAAAATACAAAATACAAAATATAACATATGGCACGCGAATACTGCCTGCTCGCCTGTTTCTCTTCCCCCATCTCTTGAGCTTTTTCCTCTTGCCTAACTTTGTTTTTCCTTGTCCCATTGCTCTGGGTCCTCCTCCAAATGCATCCCTGACTTTCCTCTAGAACTATGATGCACAAGTTTCCTTGTAATAATGTTCTTTTCCTTTGTTAGCCATCCTCCTCCCTCTCTGCTCTCTTCAACCTCTTTCCGTCCCCAGGCTCCGTGAATCCCTTGTCTCCTGCTTCTGTCAAATCTTCCCTTTGCTACCTATGCAAAGAAGCTTGTACTTGTTTATCTTATCTTTCTATCGATTCTCCTAGTGTCTTCCCCACTGTTTTGTTTCGGGAGCGGGTGATTTTCTCATTCGCTTCTGCCGTAAGAAGTCATCTCTCTTCTTCAAGCTCCTGTCATTTCTTCTTTGCAAACCCTTTTAGCGGATATGCCCCCCCGCCCCCATCTTTTCGAAACAAAGAGCCCCCAAGGTCTCCAATGCTCAAAGAGTAAACTAAACCCTAAACTCGGAACTTGTCCGTAAGCACTCGGGTCTTTTTCAACTTCTGCTTTGGCTTTGCTATTCTTTGTTTGCATAATGCAACCATTTTGAGTGAACCCTTGGAGACGAAGGCCGTTGAACTACCCCATCGTTTGGAGAACCATACGTCCTTAGGGTATAGTTAGGGTTTGCAACACCAGGCACAACTGAAATCATGCAAATCCATTGGTGTGTTATAATATTAACACGGGCAAATCGCCGGCCATCTTTCCAACACCAAGCTCCCCCATTGCCCAGAAGGCTCTTAGAGTCTCTTAGATAGGATGTCACTGCCTAATAGCAAGTTGGCGTCTAAAATAGATTGTTCGTCCCATAGAACGAATTACTGAATCCTAATCTACATGGCAAGGAGTCGCTCACCCAAGGGGCATCGGAACGAGCAATTAGGGAAAAAGCAAACGGAAAAGAAAACACAAAAGATCAACATTGGAAAAAGAAAGAAAAAAAAAAGAACAACAACCCGTACCGGAAAACTCGAAACCAACAACGAGAATCGGAGCAGAAGAGCAAACCCACTGCCAGAAAAAAAAACACGGAAGAGAATCCAAAGATAAAAATATGTAACAAAGGACAGAGAAATGAAAGGGTAGGAAAACTTGTTGACAGTGTTTTGTGAGCAAGTAATATCACAAATGTCCTGCTTCAGGGGAGCCCTAGCTGGAGCCATGTTCATACCCCTAGGCCATCAGGCTCTTAGTAGCCAAGTAGTCTGATAAGTTTTTCGTGAGAACATCTGGCATAGTGTACAAATCAATGGAGAACTCTCCAGCTAATAAAGAAGAAAAGATGTTAGTAACGAGCAACTTGGATGAGCATTGCCGTGGTTACAACTCACTTTCAACATCGCTCTTGATGTAAGTGTCGGTTGATTTGAAATCGTGGATAATCTGGATGGCCTTGAGCAAATCCTCCTCCTCAAGTTTCTCCAGAGCTTGAGCAATCTTCTCATAGTCGATCTTTTGGCCACTGGATTTCTTGCCGGTCGCCCCAGCCTTTTTCTTCGGGCGCTCATCGTCATTAGGCAGAGGGCCCAGCTCCCGTAGCTTCTCTTGTAAGACTTGAGACGGGTTCTTGAAAGTGATGCTCTGGACGGACTCATAATGCTCTTGGTGGAAGCTCAGATCATGTGGCACTGAAATCTTTGTCTTTTCAGTGTAGTAGCAGTCAACAGAAAGCTCAAACCCACCCCAACCTTCGTTTTTACATTCAAAGGGAGGCTTTGTGAAAGCTGCATAGTGAGATGTTACGTTAGAAGCTACTTGGATCGTATCTGCATGAAGATAGAAGATATACTCACTCTGAACAGGGTTCTCAAAAGAAGGATGGAGGTGATAAACAACCTTGTTGAAACAATCCGCAGGGTGCTCGTTTCCAGCAGCATCCAGCATGAAAACTTTGATAGACCATTCACGCATGGGATAGTGCTCTACGGGCGAAGGTTTATCGCTGCAGAAAAGAGTTAGTATGCCAGTAGCCTTAGACATAGTAAGACAAGGAGAATTGGGTAGCGCCTTACATCTCATGTTGATCAGTGACGAGCTTGATTTTGCGCTGGATAGATAAGTTAGTACGGCGATGACGACAGCGGCAACGGCGGCAGTGGCGGCAGCGCGTTTAGTTAGATAGATGTGTAGTGGCACTAGGGGGGAGTTGGCCTCTTAAAGCGTGGTGTTGTGCGAAAAGGACGGAAGTGGCCTTGACAAACGAGAAGGGGGTGGGGGCAAGAGTAAGAGCAAGAGCAAGAGCAAGAGCAAGAACGAGGCGTTTGGTCCTTCAGCCGACAATCATATCGTGGAGTGAATTTACGAGTGAGAAATTCAACTATACAGATAAAATGAACGACACGAAGGCACGCTACTAGCCGGATATATAGCAAGTGCAGCCACAAGCAGCGAGACCCGTCTTCGGGGAGACAGATCGCGATAATTGGATGCATGTTGGTTGTATATATCAACTAGGCCAGAGACAAGCAGGCAACAAGAAGGAAAAGTGGAAGCAAGAACTTGATAAAGATAAAGTTCCAAGAAAACAGGTCACCATAGGGATGAATAATCTGGCGGAATTCGGACTGGTGATGAGGGCACGAGAGGAAATAGAGCCACAGCCAGACAGGACGCAGAGGGTTTGTGTCAAGCTATAAGTCACCCTCAGCGTATGGTGGCGAATAAGTTTGTAGCAAGAGAAACAGGCGGCCTGTTGACAGGATACAGGGAAAAAAGACAAAGAAAGAAGCCTAGGGAGAAGAACGGACTTACTTCGACGATCATTGTGAGCGAGTCTAAAAGAGAGAAGAGAGGGTTGCAGGTGGTGAATTGTCAAGCTGAGCGTTGAGCAAAGAGACCAGCGAGACTTATACAGCAGGCTACCCAGTAACAAGAAAGCAAAGAGATGGGAAAAAAAGGTGGCGGGAATGGAAAGAGGCAGCAAGAAAAAGCTTGATGATGATGATGCAAGACAAATTGAAGGAAATCGTGAGCAATGAGAAAAAGGCGATGGTGAATTTTGGAGTAGGAAAACGCGAAAACTCTCAACAAGGCAAAGCTGCGATAAAAAAAAAGAGAGGAAAAAGGGACTGGGAGAGAAAAGGCAAGATTTTTGGTGGGAAGGAAAGAGGAAAAAAATGAAGAGTGAGAAGGGAAGAAAGAAGAAGGGGAGGGAAAAATCAAGGGTGGAAGTTCGTTTTCCTTCGAGTTGGCCTTTCTATTTCTTTCAAGATGTGACTTTTGAAATCAATTCAGCAAGGAAGGGAAAGGGAAAGGGAAAAGAATAATTTCTATCGTATGTCCTCTGCAAGGCTGGACACGAATTTGCTCTAACCTCTCTTTTCTTTCTTCATGAAGCTGTTCCGCTTTCTTTTTCTATCTGGCCTTGCCTAATGCTTGCTGGCCTTGTTAGCCGCTTTCCTTTTTTGCCTTGTTCACAAGTTACTTATATTTTTTTTTGGGGGGGGGGGGGGGGGAGGG
>JAXASZ010000642.1:0-34468 GCA_038407095.1 Ceratocystis destructans
TTGGTTTTTTTTTTTTTTTTTTTTTCTGCTTTGCGGTCCCCCCCCCCCCCCAGTTGCACTCTTGTTAGACTTTTCCCTAGAGCATAATGACGACCTTATGAGCAATAATATAACCTAACCATATCCGCAAAAAGGTCACGAGCAGTTCTGTAGTGCGGAGTGCGTAGTAGCGTAGCAACCCGCTTCCGATGCAGCTCGGCCCTCGTTATATCTTCAACAATTCAGCTAGCAGTACCGACATTGGTACTAACAAGATCAGTATATTAGGCCGCCTCCTGTCAAATAGTGTTTACCTCTAGTTTAGCAAAATCTCGTAGTCGTCATGTTGGATCCGCACTTTCTCGCTATCCATGCCGTACTTGCGTCTGACCAGCTCAAAGATAATCAACCCTGCTGATGTACTGGGCACCTGTCTGATAGTATTCCACCAGAAGCCCCGGTACAGCCAACTGAGTATTCCCTTCTTTTCTGCCCGGGCCTGGCCCACGCACTGTCTCCACGTTTCCTGGTAGGCCCGATAGTTGGCTTGTAGCATTAATCCCCGAGGGGGGGGAGATTCGATTGACGCCCGGACTTTCTCTGCTTTAGGCTCACTAGACTCTGATAATATTGCTGTCGCTGTCAGCACTTTCGAGCTTGCTTTGGATCCTATACTTGTCGCTGTTTCTCGTAATGTTGGCACTGCCACCGCTTCGGCCCGGGCCCGCAGTCCTCTGATTTCTTGAGCTCGAGCGTCGAGATCTTCCAGCCGATCCCAGTGTTCAAGCTGGATGTGTGTCAACGGATGCACCACAATCTGCTGTGCAAATGAGGCTGAAATGCCAGCCAGCAGTAAAAACCCGGGCTCGATAGCATAGTGTGGCCGGATAACGGTGAATCCGTTGTGGAATCGACTATCGTTTGTTGCTGCCTCGCCACTAGTCAAACTACCGCCTACAGGCCTTTTCATAGCTAAGTCGGCCACAATGCTGTCCTGGAGTCCGCCGTAGTACCACGACACAAAATTGTAGTAGCCCTGGGCCTTGACGTACTCAAACATGCTGAAGAAGACTGCGCTGCCCAGGCTGTCTTTGGTAAAAGAGAGACCCCAGCCGGCAAATATCCCACGCAGACCAATTTCGCGGATTTTCTGTGCACTGAACGACCACATGCTCTGTGGCCGCCCATCACCGCTGCGCATTAGATCTCCGTGGTCATACCGGGCCTGAATTGCATCTAACGGGGCTGCTACCACGCTCTGTAATGCACCTGCTAAAAACCCCGCCTCAAAGGTATGAACTGGCCGCGGAGGCGGATACACATGTTTGGTGCCACGCCCGCTCTCTTCGTGCAGAAGGCCCAGGATATGTAAGTAGCTTGTGTACAGCACTGCACCTACACCAACGTTGGCTGCCAATGGCGGCACTACCTGATGTGGGATGATGCCCCAGCCTTGCTGGCGGACAGCGCTAGCCAGAACACCGGGAGTAGTGCCATGCATCCATAGTAGCGCATGGTGCCACGCACGCGTTAATGGGCCACTCATTGCTGAAGCGTTGCTTGTGGCCTGCTGGGTCGTCACGTGTAGCGCATTGCGCAATGTCTCGGCCTCGGCTTTATGTAGCTGACGGGCAAATGCGAGGTAATCGACACGCATGCGGAAAAAGGCTTTGGCCGGTGCGCGGAAGTAGAAGGCAATGGCCTGGGCTGAAAGAGCTCGCACGCTGGCAGCTGACGCAGCAGTTGCGGCATTTCGCTTCTTCTGCTTCTGTGAAGCCTCAGGCCCATCGGGAAGCACAGGGAGAAGCCCTAGACTTCCATCATTGGGAAGGCTTGCTAGCGAGGAAGTTGATATGGGTGGGGTTGAAATGTTGGCCATGAAGAGGGGCACGTCGTCACGTGGGCCTTTCATGGTGCTGCGGCCAAAGAGGGCATCGCCGTGTTAGTAAGATCGGGTTGGATTGACTAATAGTAAATACTAGAGGCAATAATGTAGTATGCACTGACTAAACGAGTGTGTGGGCTTTAAATGAGTGAGATAAGGATCGTTAATGAGATCAAGGTCTGTTCTTGTTGGTGTCCAATTTCCATGCATGAGGCCGTGAGCCCCCTGACAACTGTTTGGTAAAATCACCCTTTGTTTATCCGGAGTAGCACAGCGCAGATGGCATTAATTGTGGCGCACATAGGGAGCATGTGGCGCTTCGGCCAGTTTTACCAAAAATATGTCTATTCAACAAGTCGTCTGCCCATCCCAATGCACCGCACCGCACCGCACCGCACCAAAGCAAGCAAGCAAATTGAAGGCCTTTTGAATCGGACCCGGAAAATTAAAAAAAAATAACAAGTCCCCGTTTCTCCTCCCATTGTACTTATGCCGGAAGAGAGCGCTTTTCGCTTTCTGTGAAGAAAATAACCATGCGCCAGAGCTTCTTGACTAAATCTTCAGCCTCCTCGTCCAAAGCCTGGTAGTAAAAGTAGTATCCGTTAGTTAAAGTCTCTGTGACGACGAAGCAAAAAAAGCAACAAAAAAACTTACTTCTGCTAGTTCCTCTACAAGCTCAGCTGGTTCGCCATGCTTGCGCAGATGGTCCTCAATAACCTCCACAATCACCTCTTCCTGAACACCCAGGTACTCGACAATCTTCTTCTGCACAAATGGCCGCAGTTTCTCCACCATAATAGACTCATCCAGGAAGTCCCACTGCACCGGCCATGCCCAGAGGTCTTCTTTCTCCGTTGGAATCTCCTGGGCTAGCTGTCGAACAGCCTGCTGGAGCTCCTCATCTGTCATGCTGGCCGTTGTCGAGATGGGCTCGAATTTGATAGGCACTAGAGTGCGCTTTGTGCGTTGGTCATGCTCCTCATCGTCCAAAAGACCCTCAACTTCGGCAATCGTGCGTCTTTGCAGGCCGTTGCGCTGTGCTTGCGCCTTTTGTGCTGCAGCGCCTAGAGACAGCTTGAATGGTTGGGCTGCTGGGGCTGGCGCCTGTGTAGTTGCGGCAATAGCAGTCGTGCCTATTGAAGACTGCGAGCCAATCTCCTTCGAATGCTGCTCCAAGAATGAATCCGCCATGCCGCGTGCCTTGTCCATCTCCTTTTTCTCGCGGCGGGCCTCGTCGGCCTCAGCATGACGGTCAGCAGTATCACGCGCCGTCTCGTCAGCCCGGGCCTGAGCACGTTTCCGTGCCCAGCTTGCATGATCAGCGTAGTAGGGGTGGACCTTGCGAGCGCGCTCCTTTTCGTCATCCCACTGCTTGTCGTGTTCGAGAGCCTCTTGCCTGCGTTTTTCTAGGTTGCTTGCATCATGCTTTTCACGGTCGCGTTCGCGCTCTAGTGCTGCCGTTCGTGAACGCTCGCGACTAACCCACTTGCGCTCAGCGTCAAGGAACATGTGGTACTGTTCGTCCTTCTTTTTTTTGACGACCCGGAGGTTGAGTTCCTCATCGCTAGCGTCTGTGTCGGAATAGTCCTTGTAAAGACTCATTTCGGCAAACGAGAGACCGCCGTTGACGAACATCATGCTAGATGGGGTATTGCCGTTGGCATTACGAGGACCAGATGGAGCCCCGCGGATAGAAGGATGTGGAGATCTGTTGCCGTTGATTGCACCGTTCCTTTGGCGCTCACGTTCCTCCATCTCCTCTTCCTTCTTAAGACGCTCAATATCTCGTTGCGTGCTGCGTTCTCGGAAGGCAGCAATTTCGCCAGCGACCATTTCACGCATTTCAGCAGGGATATCAGCAAGTTCGTCCTCTTGCGTCATGTTGATATTGACAACCTCGACAGTTTCAGATGCTAATGCGGCGTCATCGAGCTTGGTGGCTGCCGGAGGATAAAAGAGATCCCGTATTGCCTTTTTCAAGGCTTCTTGTGCGGTCTGTATCTGGACCTCCTTGTGAGGATCTTCACCTTTGGATTCCGTATACGACTCAAGGTACTTGACTGTAATGGGGTCGGCTGCGATTTGTAGCTTAGTTTTCTCGATTCCAGCAAATTCGTTGTCGTCATCGGCGGGCATGGTTTCTGGGGTTGCTTGCTTTTTTTTTGGTACTTCAATATCTTTTAACAGCTCCAACGCCATTGATACCGAGTCGGGGTCTTCAAACTGTGCAAACCCAAAAGTTGTCTTGGTGGCTTCGTGAAGTGATGAAGGGGAGGAATCCCAGCGCTTGAGCCGCCCTACAGATCTAAGCAGACTTTCCATGCCGACATTTCCATTTACGCCCTCGGGGATCTTGGAGATGAAAATTGTGCGCAACTTTTCGTCTTGCTTCGGGGGTACCAAAGCTTGAATGGATTCGCGGGTATTCGCTCTGTTCTGTTCGGCACGGTCGTTGCCGAATTTGGAGCTGGGCGCATGCGCTGAAGCTGAATTATCGCCGTCTTTGCTGGCACCGTTGGTTGCGGGCTTAGGGTTGGATGCGCCCAGGCGAATGACTCGGGCATTGAAGTTGATGTTGCTGGGGAGATTTGACGGCGGCTGGAAGCTCATGGAAAGGCCACTTTGGCGGTTAGCTTGGGCAGCGTTGGCGGTGTGGACACCAAGCGGCGCCATTCCCGGAGCTGGAGACATGCCTGGAGGAGGGCCTGGGGATCGAGAAGAACTGGGGGTTAGCACAAGAGGCGTTATGAGCCCAATGGGCAGAAGGGGCGGGAGACAGAACATACCAAGGCCCGGCGGTGCCACCATGCCAGGAGGCGGCGCACTCATATTGATAGCAGCAGGGAAGCCTCCATAGCCTGGAGGAGGGCCGTATTGGCCGGCTGAATGAGATTAGCATGTGTGGCGATAGAAAGAGTGAAGAGAGACTCACCACCATAGGGGTTGTAGGACATGGTAACGATGGGAGCGGTTGCTAGAGATACGCGACGGAAAGGCTTATTGAAGAGATCGTAGCGTAGGGGAGAATGTAAATGAGTGGAGATGAAATTGGTTGCGGCCAGAAAAAAAAAAAAGAAAAAAAGACCAGATAAAATTCAAGCCAAAACCGTGGGTGATAATGATGGTCACAAGAACTGGTGCAAGGTTATTATTTTGGTTGGATCTGGGTTCTTCGCAAGCGTCGCCATTTTTTTCAAGTCGCAAGGCTGAAATCTTTTCTTCTCCGAACAGGGCACAAGGCTGATACAATTTCTGGGGTGCAATAGTGGGGCCTCACCAGAAAAGCGGGGCTGTGAGATTCTTGTGAATAGCCTCAAGTACCAGCAAAGTCGGTATCTTGTTTGTAGTGGTAGGAAGCTTGTAGTGCTTGTGGACGAGTTGCTGTGAAAATAATCGCAGATATGTAAGCAAATCAGGCCCTATTGGTTTCCTATTGTTTGACTTTGATTCGACTTTCACAATTTCCCCTTATTATTTTCTATTGCCTAGCTAATAGGAACTAAGCAGGTCTTCTACAATATCGACGCTTCTTCGGCGTCCCGCGCCCTGGCGCTCGATAGCCGCTGCAAAGCCCTTCCCTTTGGCTTCTACAACTCGCGTTTTTAGCAGTACTGCGCTGCGTCCTGACGCCACTTCTGACTGGGTCAAGAGCAAGATTTTCGGCCAGCCCAACCCGAAACCCAGCACAGGCAATGAGAGCACCAAAACCTCAGGTGATAGCGGGAGCGGCCTAGTGTCGCCATCACAGAGTCCGCCACAGACACCAAACCCAGTCATATGGGGCTGGAAAGGCGGCATTGACCGCAGCGGTCTCACAAGCCTGCTAAACGCGGACCAGCAGATTAGCGGACTCTCTAACCCGTTGCCCAAACGACCACGCTACAAGCAAGCAGTGCGGCTAGCACCATCGACCGGCCGTACAGTACACCTGACTGGTCATACCGACGCTTCTATGGCATTGCGTATTCTCAACACTCGTGTGCGTCAGAACGGCCTTCCCAAGCTAGTGCGCCTGCAGAGGGCCCACGAGAGACCAGGCCTTAAGCGCAAGAGACTTAAGAGCGAGAGATGGCGAGCACGCTTCCGCGAGAGCTTCTTGTCGACAGTTTCTCGTGTACAGGAGTTGACAAGGCAGGGTTGGTGAGTAGATAAAGAAAGAGAAAGTGGGAAGGTTGAGGTTGGCGGTCATGCGACTTTGCAAGCGTGAACCGCGGGATAGGTTACGCGGGATTCTGGTATTAGCTAGAGCCTGTACATTTACATGTATTATTACAACTACCGCAAATATAGTGAATTCTAAATTAAGTGGCTATGGCTTCATTGATAGTTACTAATCCTTTGATTCCGACTCTACTCAAAGTGTCGTACGCAGGCTGGCACAGGCTTATGGGTATGAACGCAGGTATTTGTACCAAAACAAATCACACGTACTCTTACTCTACACGACGGATCATTTCAACTTCCAAACCCCATTCGACTCGGTGACGGTGCCGGACTGGTCTTAATCTTCGGCCGACTCCGAAACACCGCCTCGTAATCCTCCTGACTATCCATGAGCCCCAAAAACGACATTTCATGGCTTAGCTCTTCATCAGCATCTAATACATTGCCAGTCTGTGGCACATGTAGACATTCTTCTGGCACGTCATCAAAGCGCGATTTTCCTTTGTCTTTCCTAGATGCTGTGCGTTGTACTCGGAGCGACCGCCGCCGATCAACCTGGGCCTTTTTCTGGGCTGCTTCAAAGCCTGCCATGCTCTTACGCGTGCGGGCAACCAAATCGCCCATGGGCTTATCATCGGATGGTTGTATCTCTGGTGCATGAACCTCGACTGAAGGGCTGGGTTGTTGGGGGTTTGTATCTTGGTCTAAATCGAGATCGACTGACGTGGTCTTCATGATAGAAAGACGCGTGCGATCGGCCAGACTCATTGTACGGCATGGGTGAACTTTTCCGGTGGGGGAAGGCGAGGCATTTTGCATGGCTTCAAGTATCGCCTCTACTTGGCCATCAAGTGTCTGTGCATCCCGTGGTGGTTCTGAGCTCGGAGACAACACGGCTAGCCCCGTGACTGGAGTTGGCTTTTTGGTTTCCATGGACGTAGTTCTAGTTTTAGTGCTCGCTCTAGTATCCACTGATACCTCTGAGCTAGATTGTATGCCCATAATCGACCCCGACGCTTTTCTCAGGCCAGGAAACATGCCAGGACCCTTTTCTTTTGAAGAGTCTGGAGCCCCAATCTTGGGCGGAGGCTTTGGGCTGGGCATTCGTCGCAGACCTGGTTTACGGACAGGAGTCTCATCGCCTCTTCGAACGCGGACAGGTCGCTCAACAGCTTTTTCCCATGATGATCTAGGTGGGTGTAGCTGGAGACTAGATTCGACTGGATCTGTGGTAAGAACACTATGTAGAGCGACACGAGGCGGAGACATGCGTGGCGGAGATTTAATGGAGACAGATCTTATATGGTGCGAAGGGGGTGATTCAGATGTTCTACTGCTTGTAGGGTCTTCTGATGATGAGGTATTTGCAGTGGATATGGGCTCCTGTGAAGCGATCGGGGATCGGAATGGTTTACGGGAGGAGAGTTTCCGCATCCACGATTGGGAAGACAACGACGTATGCTTTGTTTCGTTTATAGAGGCAATATCTGCATAAAAGTCCCGTATTAACGACGAATAATCACCAGCCTCTACAATTGTAGTTGGAAGTGTTGTATCCAGTGAGCTGTCCGTTTTCCTGTGCGAAGAAGCTACTGTCGATGCAGATAACAAGTCTGGATGGGCAGTAAAATGCAAGTCAATAGTGCATTTGAACGTCCTTAAGGTAGATACAGGGTTCGTGTTAATAGGCCTGTTCTCGCTGGTTCCAAAGATGCGTTCTCGGAAGTCCTGCCACTTGGCTAGTCTCTCTTGCTGCGCCTGGATGCGCAAGTCTAGTTGATTGAGAAGGCTTTTCGGCTTCTCTTCTAGTTCAGAGAGGCGGCCTGCATGCAGCCGTCTCCAAACCTTATCAAAGGGTGTGTTCAAAAAAGGGTCTTTGCTAGCCTCTGCGCCATCGCCATGAAGAAGAGCCTCCATCCACTGGTTGTTCCCTGCCCAATTGTTTCTTACCATCCGGGTTACCTCAGCTTTTAACTGTGGCGTGACAGCTTCTGATGGCTTTATGGCTTTGAGATGCTCTTGCCGTTTAGCCAAAGCGCGCTCCTTGACGTCAAGCAACTCGGAAAAGTCTTGGTACAAGCCCCGGGTCTTTTGTTTTTCGCGCAGCTGGCGACTAAGAGAGGCCTTGAGGGCTAGTATAAGAGCGGGAATTTCTTCACCCTCTCCAGTGATGCCTCTGTTTTCAAGGGCAAGGGTCTGAGCAATTGCAGGGCATCGGCCGCGTGGGTTTTCGGCTATGACTTTTTTCAGAACAGCGGCTGAAAAGCTAGCCAAAACTTCTTCGAGTCTCTCGCCTTTGCAGTCATCAAACATGGTCTTACGGATTATAGTTTCACGGCTCAGCACGCCATTTTTCTTCGCTTGGTCGAGACATCTCAAGAGGGCAGCGCGCAGGTTCAGTGACTGCACCTGGTCGTTAGGGGGGAACAGCGATTGCAATTTCTAGGGCAGGTTAGCACAATCATGTATCAAACACACAATTCAATTTTAAGCTGCACAAATAAGCGACTAAGCAAATGGAGCGGAACAGGGGATATCGTACAGTCCGGCACTCTTCTGGATCCCAAAGTTTGAACAAGTAAAACAATGCCCATTCAACGCTTTGGATCCTTTTCTTCTGGCCTAGTGATGATGCCGAAGATGCAAACGTCAATGGCGAGATGTCAGGCCAGTCAGGTCGTAAATCAAGATCGAGTGCTCGCAGGTTAGCTAGAAACAGTTTCAGGCTTCGAGACGGCCCTGCCGAGCCTGGGGGTTGCTGCCGAGCCCCGGTGAGATTGGCCAGGTGGTGCTGTTCCTCAGATGAACCAACAGGAGTGGCCGAAGCTAAAGTTGAGACAGATGTGACCGATTCTGAGGTCCCGGTAGCCGTGCGACGTATAAGGGCGGGGTTTCTCGTGGAATATGAGCTAGTTTTAGAGCTGCTAGCGGTAGTAGCGGCGGCCGTATTAGCATTGATGGAAGTGGGAGCAATTGTTTTGGGTGGTCTCAAGGATCGGGTGCGGACAAGCCCAGCGGTGGTAGATGGAGATGTTGGCATTGTGTTTGCATGGCTGCAAGGCTGCAAGACACGGCAAGGCTGTAAAGTTCGCGAGAAGCGGTGACTTGGAGGTTGTAACAAAGAAGGGCCTGAAGAACAGGCCGGCTAGAAGAAAGGAAGCTGATGGCTAGCAATTTTCAAGTCACGAGTCCTTGCAAGGACTTAAGCCCGGGCCCCATATACAGAAACAAGAAAAGAAGAAAGTTGATCGAGTTTGTGGTTGCTAATGATTTTGGAGGCTTGCTTGTCTTTGTAAGTTATGTCGTGATGCCGCCCCTGGCAGCTGACGCAAATAGTCTGCCAGCTACTACCAGCTGACAGAGTGACAGACACTTTACGCGCTGGGTCATGCGAAGACCTGATGACGCGTTTTGTGTCTGAAACCTATTTGTCCTGTTTAGTTGAGGTGAAGCTGCCTTATTCATTACTACTCGCCTCTACTGCTTCGCTATTCGATGCCTCTTCAAGACTGGCAATGCCGTGCCTTTCTCCAGGCCATCATGAGCCGTGGCTCCTTTGCTGAATCAGATGCCAAACTCTTCATCAGCAAGTTACTCACCACCACCGGGCAAGACTTTGAGCCAGAGGATGTCCAGTCGGTACTTGCTAATCTTGTAACTGAAGCCCGCAGCAAGATTGCCGAGTTCGACTACAGCATCCGGATTGCCATCGATCAAATGACGCAAGAACGTACATACTGTTTCATCAACATCTCATCTGACCCCGCTACACAACTCGCTACGCTCTACGGCCCCGACGAACTCTCGTTTATCCGCCGCTTACTAGATGCCATGTTTGCCAAGTACAATTCACCTCGCATGGAAGTCATGGCCGTCACCAAAGAGCAATGTCTGCCTCTTGGGCGACCAGCAGGGTCGCGGCCTACAGGCGCTACACAGAACGACGACGTATCCGCATCGCAGGCAGTTGACCGTGGCATATCCCATAGCGATGTAAATCGTATTATGCAGGAGCTTGTGGATGCTAACTGGCTAGCGCATAGCACAGCCGGCTTCTACTCACTCTCGACACGCGGGCTGGCGGAGCTGCAGTCGTGGCTTGAAGACACTTTCAATGACAGCGAACAAGAGCAGGGTATATGGCAACGAATAAAGACATGCATGGCATGCCGCGAGATTCTCACGCAGGGCCTGCGCTGCGCTAATCTGGACTGTCTTGTTCGCTTTCACGAGCGATGTGCCACTACGTTCTTTGGCTCTCGCAGAACACACGAGTGTCCAACATGCAATACAGCGTGGACAGGAAGCCACTATGTGGGTGAAAAGGCCATCACGGAGGGCCGACTGTACCAGCAACAAAGAAATGGTCGTGGGCGGAGGAGTAACATTGTAGAGGATGTGTTTCGGCAGCAAAACGGGACGCCTGACGGTGATGCCATAGAGGAAGAAGTAGAAGAGGCAGAGGAAGTAGATGAAATGGAAGAGTAACCAGAACCACTTGTAGGTTAGGCTAGTGCACAACAGAACGTACACGAGGCAAATCCAGAGTTGTAGGAAATAAAATTTAACATAATCAAGCCAGCAAGAGCTTGAAAATGATGTCATTTACAAAAGACTAGGGTTAGGGTCTGGCGGTGTAGACAGGGATGAAATAGCAACGCTGTATGCGACAAAACAAGTCAAGTTATAGGGCGAGCAAGGCCAAGATGAGTTGATAGGCCTCCAACGGAGGTTGGGCCGATATAAGACATGTGAAAGAGACATTGTGCTAAGTATTTAATCCCGTATATTTCTATGCTCTCTCCCTCACATGCAAGCTAGTGCTTAGTAGCTAGGAGCGTCTAGGTAAAAGACGTTAAATTATCTGGTTTCCCCGCAAAGTACTTTGCTTCTTCTTACATCTACATATTATTCTATTTTTCACTGTTTCTCCCCCAATAATGTTGGAATATTTCGCCTTCCAGAAATTCAAAAAGGCCAGGGCCGATAAGGCTGTCAAGGAAGCAGCTGCAGCTGGGACTCCTGAGGAAAGCCCTGAGGCGGGTCTTGTGGCTGGAGTTGCGGATGGAGCTGTCATTGAGGCGGTTGATGGCAACAGCAAAGGCAAAGCCCCAGCTGTGACGTCCACTGATGAAGCCAAAATCACCACCATCCTTGAGACTACACAGAAAACGACAACCGACAAGCACACGGAACAACGCAGTAGCGGTGATCTAACGCTCGTGCTCCGCAAAGATGACGAAAACTTCTTCCGGTCTATTATAGACTGGGACACGCTTCTGGGCGCATCAGATGATGATGAGGCTTCTCGGCCGCCTTTGCCGCCAAGGCCAAGTGATAAAGAAGATCAAGCAAGTGTCAAGAAGAGTATTGAGAGCACTAACAGCACTAAGGATCCGGGTGCAAACAAAGAAAAAGCCGCTGAAGGCGGTGGCAACAACGACAAGGAAAAGGGAAAAGAGCACTCCGCCCCCAGCAGAATAAACCGTCTCTCGGCCTTTCTCCGTCGTGATCACTCCAAGTCTAACTCGGACACCTCCGCCCCTGTCGCAGTTCCCGAGACGAGCACCGAAGCTATTCTGCTCGACGTCGAGGCTAGTGCACCGGCTGAAGTGCAATCCCAGGTACAATCCGAAGCCAAAGAGCTTGCACATGTGCTCGATGAACTGGACCTTTCGGCACGAAATAACCGTACTTTCAGCATGTCAGCTGAGTCAGCAGCGCTCGTGCACAAGTTCTCGCTCGTGTTGCAGGACTTGCTTAACGGCGTGCCAACAGCCGTCGATGATATAAAGGCTCTTGTCGAAGACCGCGACGGAACGCTTGCGCGCTCGTATGACCGGCTACCATCCCCGCTCAAAAAACTTGTTGCTTCGATGCCAGCCAAGGTTACCGACAAGCTGGGCCCCGAAGTGGCCGTGGCAGCAGCCAAGAGTCAGGGTGTTGCTTTGGAGGCAGTCGAGGGAGCCGCGGGCAAAACAGTGGTGAAGGAGGCCACCAAGAAGATATTCACCTCGCTGTCGTTGACAGAGCTGGTGACGAACCCGGCCATCATTGTTGATTTGCTGAAGGCGATTATGGGGGCGTTGAAGACGCGCTGGCCGGCATTTATTGGAACAAATGCCGTGCTGAGCGTAGCGTTGTTTTGTAAGTTCTATACATGCGAGTGCATCGTATGCAGATGCAGTTGCGATCAAAATATGAGCTTGCTAACGCGTTTCTTGTGGTATAGTGCTTTTATTTGTCTTATGGTACTGCCATAAAAGGGGCCGCGAGGTACGGCTTCAGAAGGAGGAAGTGGCTAGAAGCGAGGCTGATGCCGGAGGGGACGCGGAAATAACCGCCAAAACTCAGTCTGATTCAGAGACCAAGGTGGAGTCAGGGAAAGAGACCGCGAAAGCCGAGGCTGATGCCGGTATCTAATGATCCGATATAAATAAGAGGGTAGTGTTGTCTACACGGAGGAGAACTGGCGCTTAGAAGCATATAAGCGAGTGAGAAAAACCTAGAGGTGAAGATGGACGCGGAAGCATTATGGTTGCGTTCCACAGTGCACTTGGAATCTACGAGACTTAGGTTGCCATTTTGGGTGTACACTTCTAACTATCATAATAAGAGATAGGAACTGTCGAGGGCTGGCTGCAGATCATTGATAATTCGTATAAACGGGCTCACAGATAAACGTTTCACACTGACTGACCGCCATGCATTACATATTGGTAAACGGTGGGCTCATAATTCAGGGCCAATGAAAGCGACCTTACCCTAACTTGAAGTATATCTCATATCAGGGCTCGATGGCATGCTGTAGTGCGGCACTGAGAATGGGCTGTCTACTAACACAAAAGGTCTATCATCGTGGGACAACCTCAGTAATGAGAACCAATTGGCGTTGGAGCCAGGAACAAGACAGTCGAGATACGGCCTAGGACTTTGTGCTTATTTTTTCACGCTCTTGAGAAACATAACGACAAGGGAATATCCCATTGGCAGTGAAGGGTTGGTTAGTTCATAGTTCAGCGTGGAGTCCTTCACATATTATTTCTTGTCTTTCAATTGCACCTGTTTCTCGCCAGGAATGGTGTATAGAGTGTCGGCCTCGGTGATTCTATCTTGACTTTGACCTAGCATGATGAAGGCTTCAAAGTCTGGACCCCTAGTTATGCAAGACACGGTTATCTTACGAACGACATGTGGCGATGCTAGCCTTCTACATGGCGTGCATTCATGACGCCCTTGGATATTTTAGCGCAGCGCAACTTCCTGGTCTCTAGACCGACCAAGACCTCCTTTGATATATATACCCGCAGAATATACGTGACTGGCTGGCTATAGCAACTTGCCAAGCTCCCTTCCAAGTTATGCGCGGTGCCATTGTCGGAAATCCATAGCTAGTAGGATTTTATAGTCAGCCGAACTCATGATAGTGGAAGTCTGCCTTTGTTTCAAGCTCCCATCGAACTGACAGTTCTCATACATAACCGAGCTCTTGGAAAAAGAAGGATTGCCGTTTTCTTTTTGCCGCTTCCCAGTCCGATAAGCAGATCGCATCCAAAAATCTCGTCTCGTGTCGCATGTGGTGCTACCTGTAGGGCATTCCATCGCCACAATGTTATCAAAATCGGTCTGCGTACGTCGTTGACTATACCCAGATTTCTGCGGTTCCTGGAACTAGCGAACTCCTCCAGTGCAATCTAGCACTTGCAAATGGCATCCACGTCTTTTATTTCCGGAAGAGCCTTTCCATCGAGACTTGTTTAGTGAGAAATGCTCGCTCTCTAATTTGACCTTGCTCTTTTAGACTTGCTGGTGCCCGCGGCGCTCACAAACTCATCTTTGTCGAGTCCTTCCTTCTAATGCAAGAATGCCCTGTCGCCTTTGGGACATCTAACGGCTACACTGATAATGTTTTACAGTTGCTTCCATTCAACTCCAGGAAGTTGGTGAACATCATTGGCCTCTTTGATATTGTCATTTCTGAGCGCCTCGGGCTCTGAAGCGCACAACGTTTGTCGCCGTGTCTTAACTCATTGCATGAAGTCTAGCATAGCCCTCTGATGGCCCTTTTTCGCTAGTTCAAAGCTAATAATGGAAGAAAAAGCTTAATAGATACCATGGGAAAGAGAAGTGAAAACCAGGGAGGCAAAAAAAGGACCACGCCGATGTGAGGAGTACGGGTTTGATCACGTTACCAAGAGATTACGGTCAAGTATGCTGGCTGCTACTGATTGACGATTGATTTCGTCCAGTCTTCAACACTTTTTATTTCGCCTGTCTTCCGGATGATTTTCTATTACGATCTTTAAAACTTCTTGATTTCTTGTCTTATTGACGTCTTCGTGTTTTAGAAGCACGTGACCTCAGCCTATCGTGGAGTGACTACTGTTGTATCAAGTTATCTCAGTGGCTTTGTCTTCTTCTTCGACCAAGTTTCCCAACATTCTTTGTGGGCAGGTTTTCCTAGTGTTGCTCTGGGGAGGGGTATTCTCACAACATGAAGCCTCCCCAATCGTCAATCTGGTTGCATCTCAAGTTACTCTACGAGTGGCTCTGGTAGACGCTAAATCTCACTATCAAAATCAATACCCCCGCTGGCTGCAACTCCAGCCGTATTTCTCTAGCTGATCGCTCTGCCATTCACACCACAACTTCCGCACTAGTCTTTCACAATGAGCAACACGTAGAAGCGTCGACGACAAGAGGCACGATGTAAATGCTGAATTAGGCGAAAGACGAGTTGTGGAACCAAGAGCGCGCTAGAATCATGACCAAGGTGGGCGGGCCTGTATAAGAAAATAAAAATTCCTTTTTGTTCTGCTATTTTCCCCATTGCATTGCCATCGCGCATCTCGGTAATTTCAATCAAAAGCAAGAGCCAAGGCTTTGTCGTCCTGTTCCCGTCACCTAGTCGACAGGCTTTAATCTTCACGCCCAAGAAGGAAATTTCATGCCTTTGACCCCTTGTTCTTCGTGTGTCTCAGACGCTTAGAAAGATCCCTATCAGAAAAGATAGCATCATGGCAGCACAAACCGTAAAATTGGGTTAGGCTAAACCATTATTCCCCGCTGTCTAACATCCGTAGAGGACAGCCCAGCCGAAGCACCGACTGTTTGTTTTGGGCGAGAGGGCCTTCTATCGCGTTTCGCTCGTCTTGCATTCGTGCGTTCATCTGTTTTCCTCTTGTTTCGTTTCAAGTCCAAGTCTTAGTTCCCGTGCTTGGCCTGCATTCTCGGTCTCGCTAGCAGACATTCCAGTCCCTCTTTTCTTGGATGCTTGGCCCGGAATGGATCTTCAGCCTAGTCTAATACGTTTGCGACTATCTTTGGGATTTTAGAGAAACAAAACAACGTCAAGCGACACATCGAAGCAGCGGCTGAAGCCAGAATCGCAGACTGCAGGCACACCAGCATCCGGCATGTTAAGGCTGAACTCCACTACCTAGGGTTCAAGCCGGATTTCGCTTTCCTCACTTGCCGGGCCCGCTCGGCTCTTCAGTCTTCTTGCTCTTTTTCTTGTTCGTCCCTTCATGTTTACCTTCTATTCTCCTTCGCTTCTTTTTCTCACCATCACACACGTCCTTCTATTTCTTCTCTCCCTCAGCCGCCCCCCCCCCCCCAATTCTGACTCACCCAAAGTCTTAACCTCAACCCTCTTCACTGCTCTGACCTTCACCTTAGCACTCATCCCTTCCCTTCTTCCTCAACGCCCTATGCCTCATCATGCCGCTTCTCCCCTCCATTGTCTCCTCTGCTGTTGCAAACCATCCGTCTCGAACCATTCCTCATCCCCTTGCCGCTCGTGATGCCACCACCACCATATATAAGACGGTGCCGGGAGTTTACGGAAACGACTCGCATGGGGCGAAGCCAGGCGTTGTAGCCGGCATTGTCATCGGTGTAGCTTGCGCCTTTCTCATTGTCATCTGCAGCATTTACTGCTGGGTCAACCGCGAATATGCAGCCGAAGCCCGTGCCGCTGCCGTTGCCAGCACTAATTCTAAGAAAAAGGACTGCAATTTCTCTAGTGGCGCTAGTGTCATGAGTATGCCCGCCCCTTTGGGCTTACACACTTCAACACGCAGATCTGCCGCTGCTGCCGCTGCCCATGCCCGCTCAGGCGGCCACTTGCCGTTGCGCGGAAGCTCGCAGCGCCACCGGCGATCCGCATCACAAACACGCACGCATGCTCGCAAGCCATCGCGGCTCTCGCATAACAGTTTGCGCCATAGTTCCAGCGCCAGTATGAGTCGCAAACGTAGCCAGAGTCATCATACACACAGTCAGAGCCACGCTAGCAGCCATACGATTCCGCGTCCATTTATCATAGCCAGCGAGACATCCGAGTCAACAGATACGACCAGCAGCAGTATTATCGTTGAGCAAAGAGAGCGCCAGCGACGCAGCTTGACACGCAAGCCGGTGCCGCTTCGCATCACCGATCTAGTGCTGCACCGGGGCGAGCCCGACAATGGCTGCGGTCAGAGCCCTGACGATGATGACAGTGATGACGAAGTTATTGTTATTGAAGAGCTGCCCAAGGCTAGCCCGAGCCGCAGAAGTAGACCTGGGCGTAGTCGGCGCAGTCCCTCACGCCAAAGTGAATATTCTAGTGTCTCACCTGAGCCTGAAGCATACGAAGTTCGGGCTAACGCAGGAGGGCGGAGACGACGGAGTAGAGGATAGGTCTTAGTCCTATGAATCCACTTGCTTGTATTAGTGCCATATTTGCTTCTTGTTTTTCCTTATGCTTAAACTTTTGCATTTGTAGCTAGTAGTTATTAAGGTTCATGGGGTAGAAGCCTAAGCTCTCGTTCATTGGGCTTAGACGGCTTACCACGCATTTGATATCCCCTGTTTGTAGTTCAACTCGGCAACTTTTATATGTAATTCCACATTCAATAAGAAAATACTACGAAGCTAGAGTTTAACGATCCATTTGAAATCAACACTGCATCATTAATTTTAACCGATGTATGTACTCAACTGACCAAAACAGTGACCTGTAGGAAGACGGAGGAGGGGGGTTTGCCCCCCTGATAAAGTCCGCTTTACTTTATCAGTTTTGCTGGGCTTGTTCGCCGAGCCAAAAGTCTTCTTTTTCACGAGAAAAAAACCATGGCTTTTGGATCTTTTTCTAGGCGAGCATGGGAATAGCAAGTCTAACTTCTTGGTGTTCTCCGTCTCGTCTGTTTGAATCTGCGGTGAAAGTGAAATATGATGATGGCTTGATGTAGACAGTAGTGCTGAGGTGTCTTCATTCACAGTATTCTGTGCAATTAAGGACGAAGAAGGAAGTTCCTTATTGGATACCGGCGCGTTTGAAATAAGAGACCCTGGGCTCGTTTCACCTTCTTGTGAATTAGCCTCCAAGTACCCTGGGGCATCTCCAGTTACAGGGACTTTCTTAGAGTCCAAATGTTTTTGGTCAGCATGGTCAACAGCTTCAACAGCCGAATTTTCAGTAGACCTATGTCCAATTGCACTGTACTTTACTAGGGCTTTGGAAACATCAGTTTCCTGGACTTGAACGAGCGCCATCTTAGCAATCTCGCCAGAGATTGGCTGGTTCTCTGTTACGGAATTATTCTCAGGCATCGCACAAGGCCTAGCTTTTTCAAGCTCAGCGTCTGCTGCAGAAGTCAGACTAGAGTCTGCGATCGCCACCCCGGAGCCTGAAACTTTTGTGCGTTGGTTTAATTGCGTTCCGTGGCACATGGATGCATTGGTGCATTCCAACGTGTGGGTCGAGTCTACAGCTTGTGCTTGGCTTGTGATGACTGCGCTAACATTGAATGGCTTTTTTTCTTCGGCTGTGAGATGTCTTGGAGCCGGACAGGTGCCGCTTGCCTTGTCAGAGCTTCTAGCTGTACTGGGCGGACGTAAGGCAAAGATGTCGGGTATATCTGCCGCCTTGATACCTCCTGTGTATCTTTCTAACAATTCTACAGAACGCAAAGACTTCGTTGGGGGGGTTTCGCCACTACCATCCCCAAAAATGTGACCAGGAGATTGTGTGGTGACAATGTCGTGAGCACTTGTAGGCGTCAACTCTAGCTGGCCAAAGCAGGAAAGCTCTTGAGCATCTCCCCGACTCTCTAGACCATCAATCTTATCTAGCTCCTGCATTGCGCGCTTAATCTTTTTGCTTGGCGCATCCTGCCAGGCCTTTTTCGTGGGCAGAGAGCCCAGTGGTAGACACTGATTTCGGCGTCGCTTGGACGTGTACTGGAGGCCCGGGCTATTAGGAATCACTTCAGTGCCCTCAAAGCCATCGCGGCACCTAAAGGCCATAGTCCCGGGTAAGGAGGCATTATATTGTTTGTCCAATGTGCGTTCAATATTGAACTCGGCAGCGGTAGCTTTTACTGCGTCTTGGAACGTAGTCCTTGACTTGATCATAAAGGTGGCCTTTTTTTGTTTTGAGAGCAAGGTGTCTGCATCTGTTATTCCAAGTTGGGGGTTAGATGAGATA
Source organism: Ceratocystis destructans (assembly GCA_038407095.1). NCBI lineage: Eukaryota > Fungi > Ascomycota > Sordariomycetes > Microascales > Ceratocystidaceae > Ceratocystis > Ceratocystis destructans. The sequence goes on from JAXASZ010000642.1 coordinate 18,501, forward strand.
AAGCTGTACGGAGAATGAGCCATGTTTGACCTACCAACAGCTGACACTTCGGGGATTCTAGCATTTTGCGTCACGGAGGTCCCATCGTCAAAGTCAAAATCGAAAATGCAGCTTGCTGCTTCCAATGTATTTTCATCATTTTCAGCAGGCAACCCATCATCCGAGTCAAATTCAATACTTTGAATAGGTCTATTCTCAGAGCGAGGAGGGTTAGTCCTTACAGCCAACCTGGAGATAACTATAGGATAACACATACAGGTCTGGGTTGTTGTATGTCATTGAACAGGCAGTTTCACTGCAGTTTCGAATCACCTCCCGTTTTCTCAGGTTCTTCTTACGGTTAACAAAGTGCTGGCTGAATGCAGCCGCGTCACTAGTTAATGCCTTTTGCGGGGACGACGTGTGAGGTTGTCGGCGAAATGACTTGTTAGAACAGAAGTCAATCATTTTGTACTATAATTGTTAAAGAATCAAACAAATGAGATTATTTGGAAACAAGGACCAAAAGACAGAACTGAATAGTGCATGAAGTCTTGTCTTGATAATGGGACGGGACGTTGATATCCAAGTCATAGCTTGGTCGTTCGACAAGATTTTAAGAACGGAGACGTTCTTTCTTTCTTTCCTACAGGCACACGGCATATATAATAGGACCAAAAATATTTCAAGCCAAAATAATCCGATGTTTGTGTGGCCTTGTGCGAGACTTCAGGGTTCATCAAATCCGAAGCCCTCCCGTGTTCCAAATCGGGGAACTACCGTCGAGAGAAAGAGCCACATTTTCACCGGCCGGCAGGTACTTCATAGACGCCACATAACATTAAATGCCTTACTAATAGTACAAATTGTGAGGACGCACTGAATCTTCTGTAATGAGAAGAGAGATCTATGGCTTCTTGATGCTATCTCTCAGATCTAATTCTTGAGTCCAGGACCTCGGCCGATTTGAATGTTCTTCACCTCAATTTCTAGACCACACGAACGCCATGATACGAAGCCTTCGTTTGATTACCGGTACCTGTCTGATTATTTTTGTTACAGCGATCAGCTAGAGTCATCTGTTGTGGAGTTGCTTGTATTGATTGTTTTTCTGGAATCCTCACCCGAGTACTTCGACCATGAGATATATACTTGGGCTTACAGTCACATGTTCTTTCTCCCACGTCTGTTTAGTCATGTTCAGATGCACTTGATGGTAGTGGCGTACCCAGAGCATGACTTTCGTTCTAGCCCAAGTCCACCATTCCCATGTCTTCGGCACCTGCGTGGCATCCCCCCAATTTCCAACACCTGTGCTTCACCTGGGATCCTCATTCCCAAGAATTGCCTGAAGGCGGTGCAATCATTGTCCAGTAGTGGCTTCGTGGGCCTGTCATCTGGCATCTCTGATTTTGGTAGATAGCTGACGGTAATGCGTTTTGCCTGGTCTTCTACTCGTAGCCATTCATTCGCTAGGTCGACATGCCGCATCCTGAAAGTCTGGGGAGCGTAGGTGTTTGTTATTGCCCTGATTTTCTGTTGGTTGTCGCAGTGTGTCTTCAGTTTAGGTACATCCCCTTAGCAAATGGTTGTATCCACATTGCCTCCCTGCACACTGATGATGTTGCAATCAATTCTGCTTTCAATGTCGAGGTAGAGATGACTGTCTGCCAGTCTCTGCGTGCTCCTGAGGTCTGATCTGTCTGTGGAGCTTGCATCTGAACAGACCTGGAATACCGGGACCAGCTTGGTTTCCTTTGCCTCTGTCGCTAGAAAGGTATGCTTGGATTGTTGCGCATATCATAGTATGCCGAGTAGTGCCGCCCAGTGTGTTTGGCCTGAGTTTGCTACATATTCTAAGGCAATACTTTCACTGAGCTTCAGATCTGGTCTAGTGTTATTTCCGAGAAAAAGAAGTTCTTGCAGAAGTTGCTGATACCTGCTCTTCAGTCTGAGGTCACAGTTTATAGCTGAGTTCCTCGGGAGACGATGATTTTGCATCGGACATGTGGCTGTGCGTCTCTTCCGGTTCTGCACATATGCTCACTATTTGTTCAAAAACGCTTTAATATACGCACGCATGTTATGCCCGCATGTTGGTTTGCTCTGATTCATTCCTGCATTTATAAACATATGTGAGCTGAGATTGCTCTGCATCCCGTCTTGGTTTCCGCCATCACTTTGTCTGCTCCATCGCTCTGGCCTGGGCATATGGCTCTGAAATGTGCAATATGAGGCTGTGATTCTTAAAACGTCTTTCCAGTCCAAAGTTTCTGATCTCTCTGTCAGCCTCCAAGATAGACATATTGTGTCCACGTGGTGCATCGAGTTTCCTTATGAACATCATAACTACCTCGAGGACTGCTCTGGCTTGCTTATTCGTCGGGCACACTCCCAGGTAAACCTGGTGAACCTATCGACCATGAACATGATTGGTGAGCATGTCAAGTTACCCTTCATGTCTGTGAAGTCAATTCCTATTCTATCAGATTGCTGGGCTGAGAGAGCATTATTTTTTGCTTTGTTAGGTGAGCTTTGCTTTTTGTCATTACACACATCGGGAATACTTAGTGTAATGCGCTGTATCATACACATAAGCATTCGAATTCTTAGTGTCTACTTGCTGCCAGCATATTTTCACATGTTTTCGGGGCCTGATTCAGCACCCGTGCGGTGGTATGGGCGGTACGGTACGACCATGCCAGATTCTCACCGTCGCGGCTTTGTTTCCTCTTCATTGTGGTGAAACAAAGTAGGCTCTCGCCTGCCTAGAGGTACTACTACGGTCGGATTGAACCTTCCAACTTTATATTTAACCCAGGGATGTGAGTATGAGATTGTCTACGATACTTCTTTTGGCTTCCCTTTCTTTGAATGTACTTGAGCCTGGCTTGACATTCCTTACCCCATCTTCATCGTGGATGCCTATGTTTTAGGATGCTTGTTAGTGTCTTGATTGAATCTCTCACTCCTCTCTCCGACTTCGAGTGCTCCACGCTCGGATATTTTAAAAGAATCTATTCAGTCTGCCCTGGCTGGGCTCTCAAGTCTGCACTGATTAGGCTATTGAGTCTGCCCTGATTAGGCTATCGGATCTGCCTTGGTTAGGCCACTGGATCTGCCCTGATTAGGCTGTTTGGCTTACCGTAATTAGGCCATTAGGTCTGGCTTGACTGGCCTCGTGAGTCTGCCTTGATTGGGCTATTGGGTCTGCCCTGATTGGGCTATTCAGACCGGCCATAGCCAGGCTTCCAAGTCTGGACCTACCACTATTCAATGTATAGAGTGTTCCACATCTCAATATCTGGCACAGTGTTGCCCTGTCCTTCTTTATTACCAGAAAGCTGGTTTCCGTATCTCAGATTTCACTGTTCCTGTCTAGGAGGCCGTAGGATACCACATTGTATGGGAATGCCGAAGCACAGGCAACATCAAGTAGTTCTAGTGCACGGTAGCCACCCCCATGTAATAGGGGACGCAATATTCTTGCACTTGAACTGAACACTACATCTTCACTGTGATTATCTACGCTTGCAAGTCCATCACTATCCTAGCAAAATGTGACCTAAAACTAAAAGCATGACGACCAGCTCCTGAATCTCATAAGACCCATCGTTTCATGGAGGATCTTAGAGTGTCTCCTCACTCAAGATCATGAATCGAGCTTGGCATGGTATGTGCGCTCTCTTCAGTGATCATAATTATGTTCTCTCCGGCTGTGTCAAGTGATAGGCTCATCCCCATGCTTGGTATGGTCAAGTTGGCTCCCAGCATCAGTATGTTAATTGCGATAAGCACTTCATCGCACTTGCAGATACAAATGCCCCTTTTTCAACTTTTGTGCCGCTTTAAGCACTGTGGTGATGCGGTTAGGAACGCATCTCTAGGCCAGTTTTAGAGAGTAAACAAACTGTCTCTTTTAATCGGCATTTACCCCTTTCCTAGGCATGTCTCTTCTTTGCCCTCTCATTTACCTAATGCCTCATCGTTTTCTGTCTTCTAGAGAATCACCTTTCTAGGATGTGCTAGGGTTCTTGTCTTTCCCCATCTCCGGACCCATCATGAAGCTTGCCGTCGCCTCCACCTTCTCGAGCTCCAACGCAAGGGATGTCCTAGGACAGTTACAAGCTGCTTTACATGTGCCAGGCGCCTATTATCAACCATATAGAATCTGTACGGGCTTTCTTTTACCCAGGGCCGGCATTTGCTCGAAGGGCATCGCCCTGCGAAAGGCACACTGTCAGTAACCGAGGCTAGCTGCTGGCAATCCTTTGTGAAGTTCGCCATTGTGGTGGTATGTTTAGTTAATGTTACAAAAAGAATTGTAATTTTTTAATGGAGATTGAGGCCCTTTATTGTGGTAGAACTGCTTGGATAGACTGCTCTTCTTGAATCCTCCCCCCTTTGTCAACCCCTGAGTACTTTGACTACGAGATATATATTCATGTACTTCGGCTTAGAGTCACGTATTCTTTCCCCCACCTCTGATTAGTCATGCTCTGACATGTTCCAAGATTGAAGCGGTGAGTGGAAATATTCGCACAAGGCCTTGTAAACGACCTAAAGGTAAGCTGCTAGGTTAGGCAGCGAGCCAAAGATTACCACTTCGCACGGAGCTACAGTTGTAGTCGGTCTCATTAGATGTCCACAAGCTATTGAAGCTAATCTCGGAACAGTTCTTTTGCCTGATACCCAATGAAAATGATGCCCCGCCATCTGTGCGGATCTTGATCTAACCTATTTCGGTAACTTAAACCCAACTGACTATCTATTTTAGTGCTCCGTTCTCTCAATGAATACGTTCTTTGTGCTGTTGGTTCCATTTACAAGACCACCTTTAGCGGGCTATGGCTGTGCGTCCAACAGTATGTAAAGAAGCCTAATCAACTTTCACCTGTAGAAACAGCCGCCTGCGCAAATCCGAAACATGACAGCCTCCATTTGCTATAATGGGTCTTTGGGCCGTGTGCTACCGGCCACGTTACACACGTAATCTGTTCAAGGTAGTTTCAACCTAGCAACCTAGTACCTATTCTCGCCGGTTGATAAACCAATATGTCTCTATAAAAGGTAATGTGTCCGCGCTAAATGTAATCCATTGAGAACATCAAGAAGAAGCAAACATCTTGCACCGTTCCTCACCGCCCTTTACATACTGCACACACCCAAACTCTAGCAACCATGCTCCCATTACACAGCATGTCAGTGAATACCTCTCTTACACATGCGGCTTACACTATCTAATGCACATATAGAATGAGCGAAAACCCATACGATCCCGACCCGTACGAGCAGGGTATCCCTATCTCTCCTCGGAGCGAGGGATCGCCGGCTGGATCTGATGATTCTCTTCTGGACGCAGTGCTTGACTACGCCGGTAGAGACTATCATGTGCTTTCCATCCACGAACACATCCACTACGAGCCTATTGATGCTGTAAGATGAAGCAGTGTAACAAGTCTTTATCATGTACGCAAGTGGGATGTCGCAAAACTAACTTCATCTTGCTTCTACAATCAGCACGAGGACTACCGACAGGCCTGTCAGCACAGGTTTATGTGCGCCGCCTTCAATGGCTCCTTGACCTATAAGCAGCCCTCGTATATGCCGACGGCTATCTTGGACTGTGGTGCCGGGTCGTGTACCTGGGCCATTGCAATGGCCACTATGTTCCCCAGATGTCATGTATGTTGTCTGGATATCCATATTGAAAAAAAGGATTTCATTTCCAAGCCCTTCTTGAGATGACGCCAAAACGTGCTATAGATATCAAGACATGCCACTGCTGACGCCACATCTCACAGGTCGTAGCGATCGATATAGCATTCACTCTGATCCCGGACAAAATCCCACCCAACCTTGAAATCAAACGTGCAGATCTCAATGAAAGGTTTGTTTCATAGTTCTACCTTCGGGATGTCAGCAGCTAACGTCCACTAGCCTCCCTTTCGATTCAGAATCCTTCGACATTGTCAATAGCCGGATGGTTGCAGGTGGTGTTGAAAAGCGCCGTTGGGTAGGCTATCTCGATGAGCTCAAACGCATCACCAAAAGAGGCGGCTTTGTTCAAATGGCTGAGATGGACTACAAGCCTTATTCATATTCCAACCAGGTGATCCCAGGTAAGCCTCTATACCGTTAATTGCCGCAATAACACAAAAGATATACGTGCAAATAGGACTAATGCAGAAGATACTAGAACAGGGACTAGGCCGCTGGGGGGCGCTTTACTACAAAACCATGTCAAGGCGAAAGGACCCGAAGATTACTAATAAGCTGCACCAAATGATGCACAGCGTGGGCTTTGTCGACATTACCACAAACAAAATCATGGCACCAACATGTCCATGGCCTAGGGGTAAGTCTTCGCTCATACATGCTAAACATTCGTAATGGCTACTTACCAATTGTGTGGCCATAGAAACCTACGCGCGCGAGCTAGGTCGCATTAACCAAAACAACGTCCAGCTCATGCTAGGAGGAACCATTTTGTTTTCCCTCATGTTTATCGAACGGTGAGTTTTCAAGTGAGCAAAGCCTCATGCTCAGCGCAGTTATTGACTTGGGCGAAACGCAGTCTTCTAGAAAGTGATGTCCGGTCCATGCAGCGTCAAGCCCAGTATGATGCCAACGATCACAGTCTGCAGGTAAGATAACACAGCATATATGACGCCCTACATACTGCCATTATAGAGTACAGACAATAACCATCTCCATTCTTTCAGGCCTACTTCAATGTGTGAGTAATTCAACCCCCTGCTTCTACACACTACTCATAGCTAACACCACTCCAGCCATACCTACGTGGGGGTAAAGGGCTGAGTCTTCAGAATCCTCAAGTGACATCGCTCACATGGGCATATTTGTCCATCTGGCTTAGCCTGGCAGTCGCAGTTTGCAGTCTCATATAGATAGTTGTACCAGTATCATTTATATAAACATGTTCGAATTTTAGGAGGCATTTACTAGTCTGGGGGCCAATAAATAGGCGGACGTTAAATTTAAGCTTTCAAGTGGCACCTTGTGATACTTGTGGCAAAAAATAGCAAGTATCATGGTAGGGTTAACATGGGGTTAACATAGGCGCCTGAGTGGAGATGTCCCAGAATTTTCGAAGCTCTTGATGTCGTATTTTTGAACCAGTTGAAACTTCGTCCGTCAATAATTCAGGAACTGTTTTTTCCCACAGATTGTCCAGTTGCTCGTTACTTTCTCGCCGCAGGCCTCTTACAAAATGTTGAATCTTGCCGCCCGTCGTTCTGTCTTTGCCTTACAAAGCTCCGCCCCCATGCGGCAAATGGCGATGACAATGTCCTCCTCCCAGCGCCTATACTCGACGGCCGCCGATGGGCCAGCGCTTCTCAGCATGATTAAAAGCGACCTAAAAACAGCGATGCGGGCAAAGGATGCGCCTCGGCTAGCAGTCCTGCGGGCTATTATGTCAGCAACACTGAATGCATCTAAAACTGCATCGCCGATCAAGACAGATGTGCAGCTGGTGGCCCTACTACGCAAGAATGTGACAGCGTCTAAGGATGCGGCAGCACAGTTCAAGGGGGCCGGCCGCGAGGACTTGGAGGCCAAGGAATTGGGCCAGGTCGCCATCCTTGAGGCGTACATTGCTAACAGTGGCGTGCAGTCGGTTGGCTTGGAGCAACTCAAAAGCATGGTTGCTGACAAGATTAAGGAGGCTAAGGCAGTGGGAGCCAAATCCCTGGTGGGCGAGGTTATGAAGCGTATGAACGCCGAGCTTGAGGGCAAAGACGTTGACAAGAAGGAAGTGTCGGCGCTAGTTAAGCAGATGGCTGAGTCAGCTTAAGAACCGAATGCTTTTATTCTTATCCTGCTTGCTGAATCCGAGCATTATTGCCATCTCTGCACTGCTATAGCTCTCACCGCATCGCCATTGTATCACTACTGTATCACCATAATTCAATATATATCGCTTGAGATTGCCGACACCACTACGCACGGGGTACTAGCTGACTTGTGTCGGGGAAGCTATAGAAGTTATGATCAAATTACTGGAACATCATTGCATAAAACCACCACATATGAAGTGTTGTTGGACTACTGGGCTGCTTTTATTGCAAGCATGATGCGTAAAGTAAGAAAAGGATTTTGTTGCGCTGGAGAGGGGTATAAGAATGCTGATTGGCAATAATGCTAAGACAACGAACGACGAGAAGCAACAAGATAGAGCAGGGGATAGTCAAGAGAGAGGCACGGAACAATGCTCGTTTACCCAGGCTGAAACTCCTTTTTCCAGAGAGGGTACTCGGGGAAGCTTTCAGCCACAAGGTCTCGGCGTGCTAATGATACAGTCTTGATGGCTACAATGAACCATAGGATAATCACAGCAATGGAAAGTAGCAACGTGATAATGCGGAAAAAGACACTATCCAGTTGCTGGGCCAAGAGACCTGTGCAGGTAGCTAGGACGCCCATGGGAAAAGTGAAGCCCCACCAGCCCATGTTAAAGGGGAACCTCTTGGTGGTAAATATGCTGATGAGAGCAAACGATAGCAGCACCATGCCAAAGCCCCAGCAGCAGAGCCCGATTAAAACACCAATGACATATAGCACACGGCCGGCCACAAGGGACGAATCCTCGCCTCGAATGTTCTCGGCGAGCAGCCCCGTTTTAGGGAATGTCTTAAGCGAAGCCAGGCCGAGGTTGATGATGCCAAATCCGCCGTTTCCTAGGGCACCAATAGGTAGAAATACAGAGACTATGAAGTCCCGCGGAGGCAGACTGTGCATGGTCAGGCGGTGGAAGTACAAGCAAATGATGATGGCGCAGAAGTACTCGCCTAGGCCCCATAAGATATAAGACACAATAATGGTTAGTTGGGCGTTATCAGCGTCGGGCAAGTGCAACGCCACGAGACCACCCGAAGCAGCGCAAACCACAGTAGCTACGATGGGCAGGATCAATGCAGCGGTGATGGTATCAAGGCCTGGCCTGTGGCGGTAGATTACCATCCATGGTACGAAGAGACAGGTGGCTAGAGAGGATACCACGTTAAGCCACCACAGGATCCAGACTGCGAAGAGTAGCGGGGCGCCCCAGGTGGCTGATAGGGAGATTGTAGACATGTTGATAATGGCTAGCAGCAGCGACAGTGGTTAGTGTTGGCTGGTATTCGGCAGAGGGCACGTGATAGGAGAAGAAAAGGAACCTACTGGAAAGCCCCATAGGAAAACAGCCGAGGAATAGAGACTGCACCGGATGATGTACCATTGCTCGCCAACAGTCATGATACATGATATAGCGGAGGACAGAAATAACAGTAAACACAGCAAACATCACTACGTTGAGAGCGAAGAAGCAGTAGCTCAGGGCAGTAGTAAGAGAGCATCTGTAGGGTAGGCTGTATAGCAAAATTGACACGATACCAGTGCCCATGGTAACGGCAAACCACCTGAGTGCAGAAAGCAGGCTATCAGTTACTAGTGACGCGTAAATGTGAGATACGAGAGTTTAGAAAGAGCAACTTACGACGGAGTAAAGTTCCGGATCATGCGTCTCCATCGCGGCAGCGAGAGGAGTTGTGGGGAAGGCGTTTCGGGTGCAGTGGTAGCTACTGTAGCGGTAGAGTGCATGCGCATATCAACATTCATATCAACGTGAATGTGACTCTTGTCAACAGATATTTCGGAGTTGGACGTATCATACGAGCCTCCATTTGTCTCGACGTCATGGCCAGAGATTGAGATGGGAACGTCTAGAGGGGCCATTTAGACGGTGTTGTACATGGACAGTAGAGAAGTAGAGAGAAAATATATGGTAGCAGACTAGCGCGCAGTTGAGGAGCGCCTGAGATAAAGCTAGAAAACCAAGCTATAAGTGTGTAGTCTGGTTGTGTTGAATGGACGTTGATAGACAAAGAGAAGCTACATTGATGTTACACGAAGCTCTTCTCTGGATGAGTGTAGCCTGTTGTATGCTACAAGATATCATGCGTCAAGAGGCCTAAGTGGATAATGAACGACGAGAGAGAGAAGAACAGCAGGGAGAGGAGAAAGGCCGGGAGTTTGGCGGATGGCTCGGCTGTATTACTTGTTTCAAACTTAGATGCCGAACAGTCTCCGAGAAAAAGACTAGTTGGTTATCATTCTGCGTGTAAGTGATGGTAAACGAGTGACTATGTACGAATATAACAGAAAGAATGAGAGAACGATAGGAAGAAACAAAAGAGAGCAGCATGTATGGCTCAAGAGCTGGAAAGCAAAGACGGAAAAAAGCAGCAAAAGGCACAAAAGCTCGTTTTTGTCCAGCTTCACCAAAGCCCGGCCTGGGCTCTAGCGCGCCCCTTTGTTCATACTTCCATACTTCCATGCTACGAGGCCGGCCAGGAGCTTGTCTTTTTACCCTCCTTTTACCATGCCTGAAAGGATCCCTATTGCGGATAGATTTGAACTTCTGTGCTTTTTTATGCCGTTTCTTCAACCTCTTCTTCTGCCTGGAGTGTAGTGTAGCAACAGGCGCAATGTACAGAACGAAAGCACAGTGTTGCCGGCGACACCGCTCACTCCGCTGACTCGCTCGTACGTAATAGCGGAACCGTGCTTTCCTACCTATTCTACTGGTGTGTGCTCGGTCCAACGGAGCAAAAATCTCTAGCCAGGCCGAGTCTTGGAAGAAGGCGAGTGGAAGGTGAGAAGGGGACGAAAAGAACAATAACAGAAAGGAGCGTTGGCCCTTTACTAGCCCGGTAGCTTGTTATCTGATGTTTTTGCAGTATAGCTCGGTCGCTGCAACAGTGGCAGCGACATGAACACGGTGCGAAGCTGGTGAGCATGTCATGCCATGTCATGACAGACAAATTTGGGGTGTGGATAATAAGCTAAGCCGAATGGCAGCGTGTTTTCCCGACGGCTAAACATCGGTAGAAGGGGTTGAAAAAGAGGGCCCTAATCTCCGATTTCGTCCAACGAAAGAAGAACCGAGAAAAACCACGATGGTGTGAATTTTGAGATCAGCTGAATCGTGGGCAACGGAGTGCGGATATGTAGCTCTGCCTATACAGTAGTAGGCTGCTTGCGGATTCCTTGGTTATAATTCGCGGATTGAATCGTGATATGACCTATGAGCTCGTCACGTCAAACCACGCACTTTTCCATCTGGTTGACTTTCTGTATGTCCTTAATGCACCCTGAATCCTCAAGCCCTGGGATCCCTGCCACTCAAAAGAGCTAAAATTTTCTTGTCGTGGCTAAGCCTATCATCAGCCCAGGTCATGTGAAGGGGGGGGGGGCGTGTGGGGCGTATAGGGTCTTTGCTTAGATCACCTAGCAGCCCCCGCGTCCGCCAAGTTTTCTTTCTGGTCTGTTTTTACACTTTCGCTATCTCTTTATCTGTTTATCAAATCCGTTCAGTTTGTGTAATATTTTTTTTCTTTTGATTCTTCTATGCGAGGTCCGTCGGTTCTAAAAAGCTTGAACGACCGACCCCTGCAGGATCCCCATTCAACCTATTTTTATCGGTTGCTTCTGTAATACTCTCCAAGGCTTTTCAAGGCGTCCATAACCCCACGCTTTATGCGTATATCCGGAACAGTCCGTTCCCCAGGAGCCCCGATACATAGGTCTCCCCGATAATTCAAGCCCCGACTGACTTGTCCGTACGATCAAACAGGGCATCTGATTGCCCTGTTTCTGCAACTCGCCTTGGCCAAGGAACTTAGAGAAGCTTCATACGCTAGGGCTGAAATGTTATTGGCCGGTGAGTGATTGTGCCCCCTCTCTCCACTCCTTTCCCCCCGTTATCGCATAGCACCCTTCTGTCTCACGCTCAGTCTACTCTTTCCGCAAGGCTATTGGATACTAATGCTCCAAGAAACCCCGCCCCGCGGAAAGAATGACCACGACCCCAGCACTAAGCCAGAGAGATAAACGGACACAAAGGTTCACCGCTTTTTGACAACAAAAAGCCCTCCCTTTTGGCACCAACACCATCACCTCCGACCCAACAAACATTGCCATCCATACATACCATCAAGAATAGGCATTTTGCGTCGAAGATAACAGCGATATCTCGTCTTTCGGAATTCTCTTATCCACACACACACACACACACACACACACACACACACACACACACACACACACACACACACAACTTGTGCCTTTCCCTCGTATTCCTTCAACTTCTCTTCAAACATCGCAAAATGGGCGTTAACGTCGTTTCTCCTAACATCGAACACGTGTCCGTCACTCCGTGTGGCGAGCACAGCGACAACAAGTTCCAGAAACTTGTGCAAGATATCAAGGCCGTCTTGGGCCCTTCTTCTGGCCTGACGTGCGATGACATTGATCTCGAAGGCCTTACCAACCTGATGCGTTCGTATGACTCCAAGGTTGAAGAGTGGCAGGAGTACTTTATCGGCGATGAGAAAATGGGATACACCCGTAACCTTGTCGATGAAGGCAACGGAAAAAGCAATCTCGTAAGCTGCACCCCAATACCAACCTGAATACTTTGCCATGTTTTTTTCTCTCGTTCCCCCTTGGATTTTTCTTGAATTTCTCCGTTCCGTTTGCGTGAATGCCGTGTCTTCATGTATATGCCTTGATCCGGTCGTCGGACATCGATGTTCAACTGTTTGCCGTTGATATTGAAGTATCGTCATCGGAGATATGCGCATGTGCCATATTGGTCCTCTTTCAGCCTTCCTTCCCTCCTCTTTCAAGGAGACAAAGCTAACCAAGTTTGCCTTTACTCTAAAAGCTTGTGCTCGTTTGGTCCCCAGGAAAGGGCAGTGCTATTCATGATCATGGCAACGCTCACTGCCTCATGAAGATTCTTTCTGGCGATTTGACTGAAACCCGCTTTGCTTTCCCCGAGAACAACAAGGGTGGCCCCATGAAGGTCTTGTCTGAAAAGGTATACAGCGAAAATGCCGTTGCATACATGGCCGACGAACTCGGAGTTCATTGCATTCGTAACAACGGAACTAAATTTGCCGTCTCTCTTCACTGTAAGTTATTAGCCTATCATCATTGCGGATTGAGCTGTTCTTTGTCTCTCTCCTTGATTATTTGTTCTTCCCAAGTTCTTCACCGGGGCATAGTTGCTAACACCGTCACAACATCAGTGTATACTCCCCCCAATGTAGCAAAGTCCGGGTGCAATGTCTTCAACAAGGAAACTGGTGAAAGTAGCCACATATCAAAGTGCGGCTACCATTCAGTGTTTGGCCGTATCCTAAAGGAATAGGAAAGGGCGGACTGAAGCAACCCCCAGATTCATGTGCCCCAAGGCCGATTCGTCGTCGAGTCCTCGTTGAGCGTATAGCACTGTCGAAACAGTCGGATGCTTCAAGGGGGGTCATATCGAAAGCTTCAAGTGGCGCCATACTGTAGGTGGCCATAAGTAGCAGAGTCAGGTTCTGGTTATTTGTGTGTTAGAATAGAAGAATGGGAGTGATGAGTAGACAGGGCAAGAGGGATGAGAGTTGACGAGGCTGGTCCTCACTCGTGGGATAAAGTGGAAAGAATAGGACACAATTCCCAGTTCTGATCAAACTTCTCGGACGCATGCAAGACTAAGTAAAGTTTTGTAAGCTTGTAGAATTATTTGTAAAGGTGATTTTGTGTTTGCTTCTCGATGGGCGATATGTTGACTGACAGAAGGGGGGGGCATTAGAGGTCACGTGAAATCACATCATCGCAAGTGATGATGATTGGACAGAGTGGGGCCCATATTTCGGCCATTATATGGGCACCAGGCTTTTTGCAGGGTTAATGATTACTGATCAAGCTTGGGGATTGGCCTCAGTCTGGATTGCATCATTTCTGTACAAATGGCTCAATCTTGTATTTGTGCAGCGTAGGGATCAATGGGTAGTAGCGATGCTACCAACTTTGACTTGGTTGATTGCTGGTGACAGGTTGGTGTCTGCTGCTTGCCACTCGTCACCTTAACCTAAGCTCTCTTCAAAATTATTGCTTTCGCTCGTCAGTTTTCCCGAGAATCAAGCGTCCTACCTAGCTCTCAATGAAGTCGTTCGTGTAACCTTGCCGGCAGAGGCTGATCGGACGCGACTCACCTCCCCCAAAGTTGCCTATATTCTGTTGCTTTTTTCATGTCTTATAGCTACTGCACTTTTCGTATAGAACCGTATCACAATGCGGCAGTTGAAAAATCAGAATCATAGATGGCGTTTGCCTTGTGGCAATATTCTCTTTCGATAGACGACTATGTTTCCTCCTTACTAGGAGATGGACACAGGTGGTTTCTATAGAATAGCGCTATTGAAGCACACGAAGCTCTATTCAACGTGTGATGGTAACGTTATAAGCCTTGGTGAAGAAAAAACATCGTCTTCGTAGGCAGAGAACGAGTCTTGGCTATTGTTAGGATGAAGATATTGATCCAAGTCCCTGCAAACTTGCAACTGAACCTCGACTTTCTCAGCTGTGTGTTAAATGTTCCATCGCTTTTTGATATTTTCTAGGAAGACAAAGAGCTTAGGGACAATCAATACGATAGTTTTTAGCCGTCACGTGCAATCTATGCACACGATAAAAAAAGGTCCAGGTAGCAGCGTCTGGCTAAAAGGCTCTGTGATGTAGTGAATTGCCCGGCGACTACGAAGGTTAGTCTACAACAGTTTCTCTATACATTCCCAGTCGACGACTTTCTCCCCGCACTTTTTTCTGCAGCCTCCCATAAACTTAAGTCGCATAGGATATACGAGATACGGACGTTAAATACATTCAAATCAAAATACACGAGATACATTGTCAGGCATTTGATTTGAATATATTTAACGTCTACTGGAATCACTAAGATCAAACCACGCTCATTGTCAGGCATAAAGCAAGACAGCTAATGTAAACTGCCTGTCTCTAAACTTGCCTCACCAACTTACCAGCTAGTAGGAATATAAGACGCTAAAAATCGAGACTATGTGGCAAGCTCTAGGCCAGTCAGACATTTTTGCCAGTGTACCAGGCTAGGCTTTAGGCACTCGTTAGATTCCGTTACTATTTTTCAGGTGATCTTCATTCAGCTAGTATAAGCTGGCCTATTCATCCAAAAGCAGGTGTTACTTAGTTAATCCTTGCCTTGATTTGAAGGGTAGGACTATGCATCCGCCCAATCAGAGTGACTGCTCAAGGTCTAGGTCCCTCTCCATTGTCGTAGGGCGAAAGCTTTTCGTGTAGCCATTCCCAGGCCAGGCTGAAATAACTAATAGCTCTGTAATCATCCATGTTACCATGCTAAAGCGCGTTCTTGTAGAAAACGTCATCTTCTGCCTAATTGAGTCACAAACATCAAACTTGGTGTTGAGCTGTACTGGTGACGATATTTGTCAAAGTTGAAGCTTATGACTATGGCCCAGCCCAGCCTTGGCCAATAGCAGTTATGCAACACGTGACATACTCCGACATGAAATCAAGCCTCCGAGGTCGAAATTAAAGCTAAATAACGTCAAGTCAAGTTAGAAGCGTTGCGTACTAATGTGCATCCCGTTCTTTTTAGCCAAGCCGCTCCTTGTTGCGTCATGTCTGTCTCAAGGGAGGGCCTCCTCTCCTACCAGAAAAGCAAGCACGTGACTTGGCGTCATGATTTAGCCACACCCATCCCCATATTCATGCGAGGGTAAGTAGGGCAAACTGATATTACTGACACGTCCTGTCCGCGTCCCTCCCTATCTTTTCCGCATAAACATCACCAGTCAGCCTCTTTCAACTAGTTTGTGTGCCCAAAAACTGATCGCCGCAGAGCTTCATAGTTTAGTACCGTGGCGTTGACTGATACTTATTTTTCTCCTCTGCACAGAAGAAACAAGCAAGACTCATATTTTCTGCTCTTTTTGAATCATAAAATACCAAGATACATACACATGCACATGCACAATTTTTCGTTAAGCTCCCCTTTACTAAACCACTTTCAGCTGACTACGCTATTCTTCTTAAACGCCGCCCTATCTTCCATCTCCCTCCTTCTCATAACCCCTTTCTATTCCTCCCACCCC